>JAKUDI010000913.1:0-13900 GCA_022702515.1 Ilyophis sp. 1 JC-2022 | reverse complement strand
ACAAATGGATTGATTTTCATGTGGAATTTTGGTTATATTTCAACTTTTCTTTGTTCACTTTTCACAACACAACTTTTTAAATGTTCTTTATTGTCTAGTCAAATTTACTACAATATTGCACATTGTTTGACAATATTTAACTGCAACAAATTCTCATAAAAAATCCGCCATCAGAACATGAAACCAAAATGTATAACAATCATACCTCATATGTATCAGTCTTCACCAGTAACACTTCTATAAGCATATAGTACATTGCCAAAAAACAGTATTTTTAACATTTCAATATTTGACTGGATAAAAATAGCAGTGAATAGTACACGTGTCCCAGCTCTCTATAGAGCCACTGCTGTTCTCTAACTGTGTGCAACAGGATTTGCATAGAGGAAGGGGCTTTGCATACCTGTCCTGCCTCACTGCTCCACACACTTTAAGACCCCCAGTACTGATCAGAGACTGTCCAGTCCTCTCACAGACACTGATACAGGCAGCATTATTATGATGATACTCTCTCTACTGCTGGTGATGCTGGGACTCTTTGCTCAGGGTGAGATCAATTGATCCATTTTAATGTGGGGTTTTGATTAAATTTCACATTTTCTTTACATTTTTTAAACTTTTCACAACACAGCTTTTTTCAAAGCAGTTGCATTTATTATCTAATCAAACTTACAATATAGCTCATTGTTTGACAATACTTATTTGCAATGACATTCATTTCCATGTTTTGTTTTTCAGAATCAATGGCAGATATAGTTCTGACTCAGGATCCAGCAGCTCAGTCTGTTAAGCAGGGAGACACTGTCTCTATCAGCTGTACAGTCAGTCAGAGTATAAGCAACAACCTCCACTGGTACCTGCAGAAACCTGCTCAAGCTCCTAAACTTCTGATTCATTATTCCACAAGTCGCCAGTCTGGGATTCCTGATCGTTTCAGTGGGAGTGGATCTGGGACTCAGTTTACACTGAAAATCACTGGAATCCAGGCTGAAGACGCAGGAGATTATTACTGTCAGCAGAGCAACAGCTGGCCGCTCACACAGTGATACAGAGCCGTACAAAAACCTCCCTCAGTCAGACTGCACAGAGACTGCACTGCTGCAGCTGGGACCTACTGCAGGTGCTGAGGGGGGAGGCACTGAACCGGGACACTGAGGGGCTCTGCTTCAAAATACTGAGCTACATTGCACAATAATAAAACTCGTTAGTAATGTATAAAAGTTAATACACATTATCTCAAAAATTTCATGTCAGCACATCCAACCATCCTCTTAAGATCCATCCTTATTTTACAAGTTATAATTTAAAAAATCTGGCACTACATTTTAATTTCAGTTCATACAAACCATTAATTGTGAATGACTTTGCTTCAAAATAACTCCCTGAGCAGTGGATATCTGTGCTAATGCAATGCTCTGACATAGAAAAACAATTTCTAAATTGATTAAGTGTAAAGTTTAACACAACAAGACACAGAACCCAGCAGTAGTGAACAGCACACAATCCAGACCAGTGGAGTCACTCAGTCCAGAGCACTCCCAGCACACATTACACAGGCTGCTGTTACACACCCTGACCAGTCAGAGTATCACTGCTGCTCCTGATCTGATTCTCTAACACTATAATAAAAGAGCTGAAACTACAGTCTGATATGCTATCCTGACCAATCCAGTGACCAGCTGTGTGAAAGGGCATCATATTTATCTGTATCGTCACCATAGGAGAGAGGGTTTCATTCGGCTCAGTTGTCTCTTTCTCACTGAGGAAAAGTGATTCCTCCGGTTGATTGTTTCCCAGCAGTTTTCTTGTGTAAACAGCACAATGTGAGCTCCCAGATACAATGGCTGTGCTGCTCAGCTGGTTGAGTGTAAAATAAAAAAGATTGGTTGCTTGCTGCTTATGGGGAAGAGCATGCTTTTCTGTGCACTTCAAAATGGATGGAGGAATTTCAGATTGGGGCAAAATAAGTAAAAAATGTTGTTTTAAAACATGAAACAAGTTTTCCATGGTGAGCTTTGTTTTCAAAATGTCCAGTTGTCTAAATATGACTACATTACATAGAGAGCAAAAATGTCTTCAGAGTCAGAGTGAAATCAGGAGACACTCAAAATAATACAGTATTTCACTTTTAATGAAGTGCACATGAATTATGTGTATATGAATGCCCTGTATCTGAATGATTCCCTGTGCCTGACTGACGTCCTTTACTTTCTGAACTCTCATAAGCAAACTGCCATCAGAACACAAAATGTCAATTTATTTATCACATATTTTATATGCAATCATACCTGCCATTTAGCCAATACACTTAGATAATCGTGCAGTGCAATGTCAGAAACATAAATATTGACTTTTCATTGAAAGAACACACTGTAATGGTGGTTGGTAGGGTTTGTGGATGCAGATATATGTTACAATTCAGCAATGAGTCATGTTTTTGTTTATTGACTTAAATTCAGCTTAATCCAGGTATAATTTCAACTGATTAAGACCACAGAGAGGGAGGAATGCTTTCCTACCTTCTGTCAGTGTTCCTCTAGCTCTTTCCAAAACTGCAAATTCAGGTTCAGGTTCTCCAGAAACTTCACTTTCACGCTTGGTTGTGGAAAAACATTGAAATATCATAAGATATTTATTTTTCTCTTTTTCTTAGATGTACGATTGAGAAAAAGCATTGTTATAGTTATCGTTGTGGTTCAAGAGCCATTTTCCTGATTATTGAATACTAATATCTGTACAATTTTGGCCAGGATTGACCCTGTGCTCCCTCCCAACTCTTCAAGAACTCAGTGTTTGGCTGTAGAAAGCACCACTATGGGTTGTGCTTCCAGAGCACTCTCCACATACATCACACAAGCTGCACTTACAATCTGGAACCACTGGAGAGAGAATTAATGCTACTGTTGCTCCTTATGCCCCACGAGAGAGCATAAAATTGGCCACAGCACTGATCAGTGGGAGGGTGTCAGTAAGCTCAGTTTCCCCTGTTTCATCACACAAGAGCATTTATTCTGGTCATCTGCCTCTATTAGCTGAACAGGATGCACAGTCCTCCATCACAACGGTTGTACATCTCAGTGAGTGAACTGCAGTGTGTGAAAAGAAGTGGCTGCTGGTAACATGCGCTTTATGGGAAATGCTGCTCTTCTCTGCTCTCACAAAGTGATGGAGTATATTGCAAAAATGGCTGGTGTCTGTAAATATGATAATACTCTACCAAATCAGGACAACATTTTAAAAAAATCTGTGAAGAAAATATGATGAAAAACAGCTTCAGTTTAGCTTCAAATGTATTCCCCATTGACATACTGTGTTTGAATCATTCCCTGTGCAAGTGTGATATCACTGCCTTTCTGATCTCTTACAATGAAACTCACATTAGAATAGACAGTCCAATATTATTCCAGAAAGGTTCAATTAATGAACACAGTAAATGTGTTTTCTGGAATAAACAGCAGTAACCAGTGCACATGTACCAACCCTTTATAAACCCACTGCTGTTGCATCGTATGCATCAGAGCTCCTCTAACTGCATGTGCCAGGATTTTTATTTGTGAAGGGGTTACAGGTGAGAGAAGGCTGCCAGATTAATAGGAGTCACAGAAGTTCACAGGCTTCCAGGCTTGGGTCAGAGTCTATTTAGTAAAGCACTCCCAAAGTGAGGTTCCCAGGCTCTGGGCTGTGGCCCTTTTATCTGCTGCTGGGGAGCTTCTAAGTGCCTACAGCCGGAGTCCCTCCTGGAACACAGCATGCTGAAAATCATTGAATAATGGGTGTAATTACTGGGGAGCTCTACACGCTGCTCCACTCGCCTTCGTCTGCTGTCCATGGTGCGTCCCAATATCCTTCACTCTTTACCTTCTTTCCTCCACTCCTCCACTCGTCTCCTCCCTGGAAGTATGCAAAACTGCCTGTACGTTTCAAGTACAAGTAGTTGCATGTACAGTATACAATGTACTTGACATTGCAGATAGTGTCAAGACATTAATTAATATGTAACCATTACTATAATTAATTTGTAATCAACAACATTAGATTAGGACACACAGATCTGTTTCCAGGGCACAGAAAAGAGGAGACGGTGGTGGAGGAAAGGCGGATGTATTTTTTGAGTATTGGGACACACCCTGGGAATCGGGAGAGGTGACAAACGAGTGTGAAAAACAAGCACAGCTTGGTGAGGCATCCAGTCCGTGCATCACAAAAGGTAAAAATAGCAGTGAATAGTGCATCAATAGTGCACGTGTCCCAGCTCTCTATTTTTATTTATTTATTTATTTATTTTTTTAAATTTTGTTTCTGATTTTTCCCTTTTTCTCCCAATTTAGTAGCCAATTGAACCCCTATTCTAATTCAATTCCCCCCCGTGTAGCAACCGCTAGAGAACCACCGCTGCACAACCCCGTCAATCGGTATATTTAGGGAGGGCGCTACGTCCTCTACAGGGCGCAGCTCCTGACCGTGACACGCCCTGGGTTCTACTGTGCGCAGCGATTCTCTCCGAGCCCCTCCCCCCACCCGGAAGCGCCCGCCAATTGTCGCTTCCACAGGGCACCCGTCCCAGCTCTCTATTGACAAAAACTGTAAAACTGCCATCAGAACACAGAACGTGAATTTATTTAACACATATTGGACACAATCATACCTTGTTTATTTATCCAGTTTACAGCAGTAACACTATAATCATACAGTACAATCTCAGAGACAGAAATTCACATGATTGACTGGGTAAAAACAGTAGTTAAGTGTCCCAACTCTCTATAGACCCAATGCTGTTTATGCATCAGAGCTCCTCTAGCTGTGTGTGACAGGATTTGCATAGAGGAAGGGGCTTTGCATACCTGTCCTGCCTCACTGCTCCACACACTTTAAGACCCCCAGTACTGATCAGTGACTGTCCAGTCCTTTCACAGACACTGACACAGGCAGCATTATGATGATGCCACTCTCTCTACTGCTGCTGATGCTCTTTGCTCAGGGTGAGAGACTCGATGTCATTGAAATGGATCAGTTTGGATTTCGATAATATTATAGAAAAAATATATTTTCTTTTTCTAAGAAAATGTTTTGCTGTTTTTCTGTTCAAATTATACAAGAATATGATCAATTGTGTGATAATATTTATGTTTTAACATCCATTTCTATGTTTTGTTTTTCAGAATCAATGGCAGATATAGTTCTGACTCAGGATCCAGCAGCTCAGTCTGTTCATCAGGGAGAAACTGTCTCTATCAGCTGTACAGCCAGTCAGAGTGTTAACAATAACAACTACCTCAGCTGGTACCTGCAGAAACCTGGTCAGGCTCCTAAATTCTGATTTATGCTTCAACAAGTCGCCAGTCTGGGATTCCTGATCGTTTCAGTGGGAGTGGATCTGGGACTCAGTTTACACTGAAAATCACTGGAGTCCAGGCTGAAGACGCAGGAGATTATTACTGTCAGAGTTTACACAGTGGTCCAGTGTTCACACAGTGATACAGAGCCGTACAAAAACCTCCCTCAGTCAGACTGCACAGAGACTGCACTGCTGCAGCTGGGACCTACTGCAGGTGCTGAGGGGGGAGGCACTGACCCGGGACACTGAGGGGTTCTGCTCTAAAGCACAGAGCTACACTGGATTATTATTTAATATTTCATGCTGTCTAGTAAAATAAATATGGCTCTAGATTTTAAATTCAGTTTATCAAAACCATTAATTAGGAATGTCATTTGAAAAAAAGAAATCAAATTACCATGCTTAAAAATAACTCTGGACAGTAGATGGTTTGTTCTGAAGCAATGCTCTGACATAAAATACCTATTTCTAATAAAATTAGTTCTAAATGAGTTTAACACAAGATGTCACAGAACCCAGCAGTAGTGAACAGCAAGCAGCCCAGACCAGTAGAGTCACTCAGTCCAGAGCGCTCCCAGCACACATTACACAGGCTGCTGTTACACACCCTGAACAGTCAGAGTATCACTGCTGCTCCTGATCTGATTCTCTAACACTATAATAAAAGAGCAGAAACTACAGTCTGATATGCTATCCTGACCAATCCACTGACCAGCTGTGTAAAAGGGCATCATATTTATCTGTATCGTCACCATAGGAGGGTTTCATTCGGCTCAGTTGTCTCTTTCTCACTGAGGAAAAGTGATTCCTCTGGTAGATTGTTTATCAGAAGTTTGTCTGTGCCAAATGCACAATGTGAGCTCCCAGATACAATGGCTGTGCTGCTCAGCTGGTTGAGGGCAAAATTAAAATTACTGGCTGCTGGCTGCACATGACGAGAAGCATGCTTTTCTGTGCACTCCAGAATTGATTGATGAATTACAGATTGGGACAAAAATAAAGATAACTTTGTTAGCTCTGTTTCCCATTTTTAATGCAAGCTTCTTCATTGACAGTTGTCTTAATATGATTGCATTAAATGCAGAGAAAGAATGTCTTCATAATGAAATCAGGAAACACTCACAATTATACATTATTTCACTTTTAATTATGTGCATAATGATGTACTGTATCTGAATGATTCCCTGTGCCTGACTCAGAACACAGAACCTGTGTATTTATTTAGCACATATTTTACTCATTAATAAATGAATACCTCATAATCAGCCAGTTTTCTGCACTGCACTGCTGCAGCTGGGACCTACTGCAGGTGCTGAGGGGGGAGGCACTGACCCGGGACACTGAGGGGTGCTGCTCTAAAACACTCAGCTTTACTGGATTACTATTAAATATGCATCGAAGCAATGCTCTGACATAAAATACCAATTACTGAATTAATAAAGGAGTTCAACACAAGATGTCACAGAACCCAGCAGTAGTGAACAGCAAGCAGTCAAGACCAATATAATCACTCAGTCCAGAGCGTTCCCAGCACACATTACACAGGCTGCTGTTACACACCCTGACCAGTAATCACTGCTGCTCCTGATCTGATTCTCTAACACTATAATAAAAGAGCTGAAACTACAGTCTGATATTCTATCCTGACCAATCCAGCTCCCAGATACAATGGCTGTGCTGCTCAGCTGAGTATTTTCAGTGTCTTCTGATTACACTCTTTCTGAACTCTCATACCTGTCATCAGAACCAGAATTTATTTAATACATATTTTAAACCTCATTAACTCATATTCAACAGTCATCATCAGTTACACTTCTATAAGCGTATAGTAAAATGCCAAAAAACTGTTTTATTAACATTTTAATATTTGACTGGACAAAAATAGCAGTGAATAGTGCACGTGTCCCAGCCCTCTATAGAGCCACTGCTGTTCTCTAACTGTGTGACAGGATTTGTATAGAGGAAGGGGCTTTGCATACCTGTCCTGCCTCACTGCTCCACACACTTTAAGACGCCCAGTACTGATCAGTGACTGTCCAGTCCTCTCACAGACACTGATACAGGCAGCATTATGATGATTTCACTCTCTCTACTGCTGCTGATGCTGGGACTCTTTGCTCAGGGTGAGATCAATGGATCTATTTATATGTGAAATTTTGGTTATATTTAATTGTTTACTTTTCACAACAGAACTGTCGCAACAGCTGTCATTATTGTCTCGTCATATTTACTACAATATTGTACATTGGTTTACAATATTTATGTGCATTGACCACCATTTCCATGTTTTGTTTTTCAGAATCAATGGCAGATATAGTTCTGACTCAGAAACCAGCAGCTCGGTCTGTTAAGCAGGGAGACACTGTCTCTATCAGCTGTACAGCCAGTCAGAGTGTAGGCGGCGTCTACCTCCACTGGTACCTGCAGAAACCTGGTCAGGCTCCTAAACTTCTGATTTACACTTCAACAAGTCGCCAGTCTGGGATTCCTGATCGTTTCAGTGGGAGTGGATCTGGGACACAGTTTACACTGAAAATCACTGGAGTCCAGGCTGAAGACACAGGAGATTATTACTGTCAGCAGGGCCAGAGCTTACCGCTCACACAGTGATACAGATCCGTACAAAAACCTCCCTCAGTCAGACTCCCAGAAGTGGAATGTTAGTGGTTTTCAATTAATTGCCTTCAGAGGGGTATTTTGAGCTCAATAAATACATCAGAATTTATGTCATTCAAGGTATTTCTTTTCAGAAGGGAACCAGGTGACACAGATGGGATCTGTGCTGGGTCTGAATCACAGTGTCACCTATTGCGATTTTGTAAAATAGGTCATAGTGTGATTGTATCACACACACCAGTGAATACAAAGCATTTTCGCTGTGTTTTCCAAGCGTAAAGTATCAAATTATATAATTAGTTATAACCTTTAAGCATTTTACTTCGCACAAAACTGCAGGAATTGAATTGCATGACAAAGTAACATGTTATTAAATGCGGGATTTTTAAACTCAAAGGGCACCATGCAGTTGTATGTGCATCCATGATTATTTCAGGCATAGATTCAATGTGGATTATTATTACCAGAACAGGTTTGCGTTTGGTGAACAAATGTGACATTGTGTAGAAGGAATTTACAAGGGCAGGATGTGTAAAAGTAAAAGATGAATGTCACAGGATTAAAATCATGAATATCACCTTGAAAGTGTGGGTGCTGCCTGTGGTCAGCAACTCCACAGGACAGTGCATAATTGGCCCGAGCGCTGATCAGAAAGGGGGGTTTAATTTGACTCAGTTGTTCCTGTCTCATCATGCAAGAGTGACCCTGTGAGGGATCTCTATATCAGAGACACGGAGGGAATATTGGAGGTCCAGATGCGATAGCTGGGAAATCTTAAAGTGTTCCAAAGAACACCACTGAGACGGACAATGATCCGTAGTGGAGAAAAAATAAAATAAAAGAACACAAACCTTGCAATAAAAACGAGGAGCTCGATCTCCGAGCAAAACAAAGAAATAAGCAGTGTAGCTGTCTCAGAAGTTGAGACTTGTCATGTGATACATACTTCATGTTTAATGTTAAAAATACATTCATGATTGTTTGGGTTTAAAAGGCAATATGTAAATATGGACTTAAAAGGATTAAACATGTATAGATAAAACAATATTTCAGTAAAAATGTTCCATGCTACAGTTCTCATTGTAATTCAGAGTATTGGGTCATGTGATCCGAATTGAGTACATTGCATTATGGGAGAGAGAAAGTAACAGAGAAGAAGAGAAGACATGTCCGTGTAAAGCTCCAGAAAAAGTTAATATCTACATGTGGTCTAAGAGGCGCACACGGTAACAGTCTTAATTATTTGATTCATAGGTTGATTATTGTTGTTGTGTATGTACATGGAAGCATGTGAATGTTTATATTTTGAGTTTAGTGAATTCCTCACGGGCTCACATGTTCGGTCATGCCCAACAATGTACGATAATTGAGAGACTGACTAATTGTCATTTTATGTTGTATTTCTTTATTTTTAGTTTTCAAGGTGTCCAATGATTCAGAGAGAGAAAATAAATCGGCGAAAGACATCTGTATGAAGCGTGGCCATTATTCCATTAGACATTAGACCTGTGTAGCTACAGTGAAAACGTACCGCCAACGTGGCCGAGAGAAAGAGCACGAATGCGGGAACAGCTAGCAGCGGATAGCCGAAGAGGAATTCCTTAGAGAACGAAGAGAAATTCCTTCGAGAACGATCGAGAGAGAAGTCTTGCCGTTTCGCCAAGAGAGGGCAGCGTGTACCAGCGTACAGCTCTGCAAATATCCTTTAAGGAGCAGACATTAGAGTGCAGAGTCTGTTTCATCGCATCGCTGTTGTCTTCAGGCAGAAAAGTGCGTGTGTCCATCATCCCACAACGGGCGTCAGGTTTGACTGTGCTATCGCTACAAATTCATGAACATTTGGAAAAGAGTTGATTTAACATTTGAGCTATTTGCAGTTCTTGATTTATTGATGTTGTGAATGTTGTAATGTGTGCTTTCAAAGTCAATGTTGTTAATAGGCTAATTGAGAGTTGAGTTGAAATGCATAATCAAATGTGTTTGATTGTATGATTGTATAGGTTTAGTTGAGTAAATATCTCCATTAGCTATTTGGTTAGCACTCATAAGTAGGCCTACATAGCCTAGATGTAAAGGGTTTATTTGCACATTTTGCAATAATTACCGAATATCATAATGGCTGCCCGTGGTGAAGAAGTAGACTCATTTAGGAAACAAATTGAGTCCCTTCGATTAGAATTAACCAAATTGAATGAACAATTAGAAAGTGAAACTGATAGTGCTGAAAAGGAGAGATTAGAGTCACTCAGAGATGAGATAAATACTAAAATAGAAGTAAACCGAACAGCACAGGAGGAGTTTATCGCTTCCACTTTAAAGAAAAACCCAACCAGGAAATCTTCACGGGACAGAAAGATAACCCCAAGAATGCAGGAGTGGAAGGAGCGAGAGGCTTCTAAAATGGAGAGTAAATTCAGCACGGTGTATGCAAGTGGAAAGAGCAGGTTGCTGCTACACGTACCAAACTGAAAGAAGAGTGCTCTGACAATGATTTGGCCATCATGATGGATGTTATTGAAGAACTAGAGATGCAAGTGAAAGCTGCGTATGAAGACATACGATCTCTGTCGGCGCCTTCTACTGATATTAGAAGAAAGGCAGATTCCTGCGTAGCAGTAACTAATGATGTGATTGGGCTAATGCAAGTACGCATGAGTGAATTGGGGGAAATTGAGTTTGTTGCTGAAGCAGAAGGAGTAAGACTCCATAGAGTGCTTGACATGGAGTATGCCCAGTCAATATTCGGGCCTTCATTTGTCAAATCTGCTGCTCGTAGCGCCCACTCAGGCAGTTTATTAGAACGGCAAAACGTCACAGCGAAAATAGCAGAATGTTCTGCAGAGCTTGCTGCAAAGAAGGCTGAAATTGAGATGGAGGATGCTATCGCCGCACAAAGGCAAGAGCTTAAGAAGCTAGAAAATCAGAGAGATCTTCAAGTAATGGCTGCTAAGCTTAAGGCGTACTCCGAGGCTGACTCAGGTGAGAGATACGAGAGATCAGCAGGCAGTGAGGTGGTTATATCTCGTCCAGTACTTAACAAAGAAACTAAGAAGGAACAAACATGTAAGATTAATGACAAACAAAACAGACAGTACTAATAACGAAGCATCATTAGTGCAAGCCCTTCATGACTCAATGGTCCTCATCAGACTTCCTGCACCAGAGCCTACCGTCTTCTCGGGAGACGTACTAAACTTCCTAGAGTGGAGCACGAGTTTCAAGGCATTAATTGAACATCGCTGCACAAATCCAGCAGACAGGTTGTTTTACCTACAGAAATACACCAGTGGTGAGGCAAGATCTGTATTGGAAGGAAACTTTTTCAGGAAAGATGATGAAGCCTACGACCAGGCATGGGCGGCACTGAACACCAGGTACGGTCACCCCTTCGTAATTCAGCGCGCATTTAGAGACAAGCTGAATAACTGGTCAAAGATATGGTCGAGGGAGTCAGTTCAACTGAGACAGTATAGTGATTTTCTCACAGCTTGCAGCAATGCCATGCCGCACGTAAAAGGGCTGCAGGTGTTGAATGATTGTGAAGAGAATAAAAAGATGCTCCAGAAACTCCCCGATTGGGTGACCTCTCGCTGGAATCGTTATGTCACAAGGCAGTTGAAACAAACAGAGGACTACCCTAGTTTCAAAGAGTTTGCTAATTTTATTGCAGAAGAAGCAGAAATTGCGTGCAATCCTGTGACATCCTTCCAAGCATTGAAGCCTACTGACGAGAGGCCGTCCAGAGATCTTAAGCGCCCAAAGGCTAGTGCGTTCACCACAAACCTCAGAGCACCAGATGAGTCAAGTATGGCAGCGAGAACACACAACGCAGTGGTGAGCACCCCAAAGGAGTTTTCAGGATACAAGAAAGAGAACCCTCCCTCCTCATCTTCAAACCCAGTTAAATGCATGTGCTGTGGAGAGAGCCACTCCATTCACAAATGCCAGAAGTTCTTTGACAGGCCTATGGAGGTCAAGAAAAGGTTTATACTTGACAACAACCTGTGCTTTGGATGTCTTAGAAGAGGTCACATTTCAAAGGACTGCAAAGGTAAAGCCATTTGTGGTATATGCAAGAAGAGTCATCCGACACCACTTCACGAAGACCGTCCTTCTGCAGACAAATCGTCTTCTCATGCCATGCAAGCAGAAGTAAACACCTCTTCTCGTTCCTGCTATGCAGTTAGAGGCGATGGTGGGAGCACCTCTATGATAGTGCCAGTGTGGATTTCTTCGACCACCACTGAACCAGAGATCTTAGTGTATGCCCTTCTAGATACCCAGAGTAGCAACACCTTTGTAGATCAGGACGTGTGTGAGAGGATAGGGACAGTTTCAGAACCAGTCAAGTTAAAGCTTTCCACTATGATGGGAAAAGACTCCATCATTAAGAGTGAAAGAGTTAGTGGATTAAGAGTTAGAGGGTTTAACTCACAAAGCTTTATAAACCTGCCACCTGCCTACACCAGGGATTTCATCCCACTTGAACGTTCCCACATTCCTACCCCTGACACAGCAAAGAGGTGGAAACATCTGGACAGCATGGCACATGAGATACCAGAGCTTATGAATTGCGAGGTGGGACTACTAATAGGCTACGACTGCTCCAGAGCCTTAGCTCCAAGAGAAGTAATCACAGGAGATGATTATGAGCCATATGCCATCAAGACAGACCTGGGATGGAGCGTTGTCGGCAGCACACCACAGCTGCAAGCTCAACAGATGTGACTGGCCTGTGTTGTCGTATATCTGTCAAGGAACTTCCATCAATGACACCAGCCTCTGTCATCAGAGCCCTTGAATCAGACTTTAAAGACACAAACCCTGGGAAAAAAGCATATCACAAGATGACATACAATTCTTACAGACCCTGAATGGAAGAATACACCAGAATGCTGACGGTCACCTGGAAATGCCCCTCCCCTTTAAGACACGCCCACAACTGCCAGACAATAAGCAGCTGGCTGTAGTGCGACTGAAGCACTTGAAAAGAAAACTTGAGAAAAATCCCAAATTCAAGGAGGACTATATCAGATTCATGGAGGGTGTATTCAAGGATGGCGACGCAGAGAGAGTGGAGAACCAACCCAAGGAGGGAAATGTGTGGTATATTCCACACCAAGGGGTCTATCACTCTAGAAAGCCAGAGAAAATAAGGGTTGTGTTTGACTGCGCTGCTAAGTATGGAGGCATGGCACTGAATTATCACTTATTGACAGGACCTGATCTCACAAACGGGCTAACAGGAGTACTCTGCAGGTTCCGCAAACACCCAATAGCAGTCATGTGTGATGTGGAAAAAATGTTCCACAGGTTCCATGTAAACAAAGAAGACAGAGATTACTTACGGTTCCTGTGGTGGGAAAAAGGAGACTTGGATTCAGAGCCAAAGGAATATCGGATGAAGGTCCACCTTTTTGGAGCTGCATCATCTCCTGGCTGCGCCAATTATGGAATAAAGTACCTGGCTAGTCAGAACGAGGAAGAGTATCCCCTAGCAGCCAACTTCATCAAATTTAGTTTCTATGTTGATGATGGCCTAGTCAGTGTAGAACAGGTAGATACAGCCATCCAACTGGTGAGAGAAGCACAAATTGTGTGCGAAAAGGGGAGATTACACCTCCATAAGTTCTTATCCAACAACAGAGAGGTTTTGGAGTCAGTTCCTGACAGTGAACGAGCAGGCGGAGTTCGTGATGTGGATCTCAGTCATGGTGAACTTCCAGACCAGACTGTGTTGGGAGTGAAATGGTGTGTGAACAGCGACACATTCTCCTTCAAAGTCACCCTGGATGAGAAACCAGCAACGCGGCGTGGAATCCTTTCAATTGTAGCCTCTGTGTTCGACCCACTAGGATTCCTGGCTCCCTTCCTATTAATGGGAAAGAAAGTGCTACAGGAAATGTGTCAAAGGGGCATAGGATGGGACGAACCGCTACCCGGAGAGTT
>JAKUDI010000912.1:0-38132 GCA_022702515.1 Ilyophis sp. 1 JC-2022 | reverse complement strand
TGACCCGAATGATTTGTCCTGTATTTCAGTTCTACGACATTTCAATGACTGTTGTTGTCATGTAGGTTCTAACTGCATTATGTACACGGTCCTGTAGGAAATCTGATCACCCTACATAACATCCATTCTTGCTTCTCTTCACTGGCTCTTGATTAAATACCATGCTGATGACAAAAGATTGCTACTTATTTAACCTATAAAGAATTAAATGGGTTTGCGCCAGTGTACTTGAGCAATATATTTTTTGGTATCTCAAAACAATATAATTCACTTTTAAATGAATACTCAAATGTTACCTTTTTAGTCTCTCATATAAGACCCTAAAATCAAAATCCATACCCTACTTGAGGCATGTTCTTCATAAGTTACAGCCTTGTAATTACAGTTTATCTGGACATCAATTTGAGACATCTTGTTTGTAAAGGATTGATAAAGTCATGAAATGACACTATTATTTGGGCCACCAGTTGGTCTGTTTGTTTTCTTCATGTACCTCATTCATCAGCTAATAAGAGGTTGGTGGCCTTTTTGTTGAGCCATTTGTCAAACAATTATCCTGATTGTGCCACCCCAATCATCTACGTTGATAAAGTAATTACTACTCATTACTTACAGATGATAAATGACAGTGCTATTTAAAAGTGACAGTCCAAGAATATTCAGTCAGTATTGAGGACTGCGGACATTCGGCAGCTTGTCCTGTTCTCTGGTTGCTGCCAGAAACTGGCACTCTGAGGTGCTGGTGGGACCCAATGGTCTGAGGGGGGTTGTGTCAACCTGTCCCTCCTGGTGACTATTGCTGACCTCTTCATGTCCATGCATGGGTGTGCCACCACCTATATTCTGCATGCAGGGTGATAAACATCCCGGTGAGGGCAACATCTCCATGACATCAACAGACTGGCAGGTAGACTGGGGTGGGAGAACACACAATAGCCCTTATACTGTACCCACGTATCTGTCCTCATTGGCCTTGAGGTAAAGGGACAGTAGAGATGAGCAGCTCAAAGGGCTAATTGTGGTGATGGGTTGGGTTTTCCTGTGATTTATGGAGGCCATAGGGGGGTGCAGCTGGGTAGGTGTAAATTGTATAGAACATGTTCTTAGCTAGTTACAGCAGCATGGGGTGAGTTGATGAGGGATGGTGCGTGTAGAGAACAGACAGAGATCCCAAAATGGTGGCCCCGTTATATACGTATATTGACATCTGCATCTGTTGGCAAGTGTATGAGGGGAGGGGCCTAGTCATGCAGATGGGGCATTTTGGAAATTGTTTGGGTTGCATTGTCTTTTTTTCTCTAGGAATTCCAGAGCCCTCTAAATGTCACAGATTGTCACCATGGGGTGAATTGTACACTTCAAGTCTGTATTTCTTCTAATTGGGAAGTCATTCAAAGTCAATTTCCCATGCCTTCTACATCATATTTCTCATGTCAAGCATGGCCACATTACTTGCATCAGCATGCAGTAATTTCTTCTTAACTATTGGGGTGAAATTTAAAAAGCATAAAGACAAAGTTCAAAGTTTTAAAAAATTATTTTTGCATATAATAATAATAGTCATGCTGTGAATCGTGTTTATTGTGCTTAATGGCATTGGTGGCAATGACAGCAGCATTCGGATATACAGAATACTTATTGTTTTCACACTCAGGCCTTGGCGCGCCATGAGTTCAAGGACTAACCTCACAGTAGTACTGTGTAACTTGAGATTTAAAAAATAAACATTTTTTTAACATGTGAGATATCTGAAATATAGGACTATATTCCATGTTTTGGAGTGGTCATTATTTTGTGTGAAACAATTTGTTTCACAAATGCACCTCACAAAGCTTGTGCTTAGACCTGCGTGTGTGCTCGTGAACACTTCCAATTCCATTAAAGGGTAACCAAGCACTGAAACAACTTATTTTAGTTGATAAGTTGTGTATTGGGCCACACCAAAATGCTAGTGATTGACTGTAGTCCCAATCTCAAATGTTTAATACAAAGGTTGATGTTTCTCATTTTTCAATGAAAATTACTCTATGTGTTGAACGATATAAGAAAAATATGTGACGTGTTAACGGGAGCCACGCCTCTCTTACTCTGATCATTTGGTAATGACCTTTTATCAGGACATATAACAGGGCTGGGTCCCAATCCAGTTTTTGCTCCACCCTCATAAACTTCACTTGCAAACTTCACTTTGAAGGATGTGATGCACATACCAATAAAACAGGAGTATCCACTTGCATTTAGCGAGTGGGAGGGAGCGAGGGCGGAGCGGGTTATTTGAATTGAGATGCACTTCACCTCATCTATACTCGGAAGTTAACCATGCTGCTGCACAGTGGCGTATCATTGGATCTCGGATCATGTAAAACGTCTGTCACGTAGCCTAGCCTATCTTTAAACGGATGAAACTCTCACAGTTTACATTAATTATCAGTCAAGCAATTGCTTTACTGAATAACAAATATCAATAAAGCAAGTTTTGTGGGCTAGCATATTTCTTTGTGTCATAAAATCGTGTAGCATTTAAATATTTAAGACAGCCCATGCGCTGGAATAAAGCATTTAAACCAAACATATTCTCAACTGGTTTCCGTTTATTTTGCTTGCTTATGTCAATCAAACAAATTCCCTGAATATCAAGAACAATTATGTAGCCTATAGGCTAATGATTAACAAATGACAATGACAAAGAGATAACAAACGTGAGATTGTTCAGTCAGTGCAATGAACTGGTAAAAGTTCTCTGATTTCTCTGAGTTGCACGTTAGCATTGCGTTTTCCTCCTCATCATGTTAAAGAATGTCATTAATTTAAGATGGCACTCGATTTAGCCAAATGATTTAAACATTAGAAAACATACATTTAAAAAGGAAACCCTCTTAAATTGCTGGAACAAGCATTGAGCGCAATGCTTTCAAACTAGAAAAACAAATTTACCCAAATATGTGCTGTTCATTGATCACTTCACATGACATAGGCTATTAACGCATTTTGCAAATGTGAATATAGTAAAATGCTGCATATGTTTATTTACCTATTCGTCTTGGTTATTAAGAAATTCAATTGTTAGGCTAACTGGCCAATTATAGCCTAGGCTATATATTGAGAGACGAGTAGCCTAATAATACATTTAAAACCTAGATTAACTACAGATAACTTGGTAGGCACATCCCACAGTACGCTACTCTGTTGCTGCATAATGCAATTTGCTAAACTATAAAATACAAAATTACTACTACTACTAGATTAACTTTTATTTATTAGCCTATAGCTACATCGTCTTTTCCATTCTGTATGTGCTTTTAATGTATAATACCGCGATAAACATTAACATTTGATTATCACTGAACAGGACGTTCGATCACTCCTATGTGAATTATGGGTAATATGAGCTTGCCGTTCCCTTGAGAAAAGTTGAGGGTGTAGGGGCTATGTCACAAACTTCACTTGGCTTTCTAACGGATTGGACTCGCACTTAAAATGGAGACTGAGGGTACATCCTGGTCTGAAAATGGATTCCACCAAGGCAAGTTTGCAAGTGCAGTTTACGAGGGTGGAGCAAAAACTGGATTGGGACGCAGCTAAGAAGAGAAATTCAAGAAGTCGTGGATAGTGATTGCACAGTCCGAGTGATCTCGTTCTGAGACATCTAATTGTATTGAACCTTTCAAACTTTTTGAGTTTTGATGATTTTAAAAAAAAAATGGCGTCAGTTTGATCCGTGATAGCCTACTCAGTATCCCTAGTAGCTAGCCTACATGCACAGAGAGAAATACGATTCGGTATCTGTCAATTTTATTGATGGGGTCAAAGGTCAATTTATGAATATTAATGAGTTTATGAAAAATTATGATTATGCATAAATTAATTTTTTATGATTTTTTTTATTTTTTTATGATTATGATGATGCATCATCATTCGGGGCGGGGGTTTGTGGGTTTTTCGTTTCAAGGGTTTGGCGATGTCATTTTATTGGGGATTGTTGTAAACGTTGGTGAATGGTTTTGTGACGAATTGTTTTTATGGATGGGCCATGGTGCTTAGGGGAAACATATTGGCAATGTAATGTGTTGTACATTGTTTTATTTATTTGAAAAACATCGTGAAAAAGTAATGGTGTATAAATGTATAGGTTATTAGTTGTAGCAGTAGTAGTAGCAGCGGCAATTAAGTTTTATTTTTAAAAAGCAGTTTGTGTTAGCGGCAACAGCCGCTTGTTAAAAAGAATAGAATAATTCAAGCAGTTTGTTAAAACGTGAAAAATCGCCGTGGCCTGTATTGAAAAAAACATTAAACAGAAACATTGTAAGACTTGTTAGATGCCAAGAAGGAAGAAAAAATAAACTCCGGGGTGAAAGGCGTTCGCAATACATCGTCCGTGAACATAGGGACCGTGGCCAAAAACACTTGGAAGAAATTTCAGAGTCCGCGAATTCACAAAACTGTTCAAAAATAGACAAAGATAGGTCCAAAAGGCGAGATAGCGCGCTTAAAAGCCTAGAATGGTTCGCACGAAAGACTATGAAGAAAATAATTTAAATAAAAGAATATGTTACGTTTTAAAGAATTAAAACGAAAAAACGAAAAAAGAAATCGCTGGCTACATAGGGAGAGACCGTGGCCAAATGACAGCTAGCGGCCATCGGGCATGACTAGAGAGAACTTTGTGCGTTTCAAACAGGAATACAACCCCCAAGCTTCCTGTTACGTGAATTTGACGTCCGTTTACGCAGACCAACGTCGGAGGGCTGGTCCAAAGAGGTTTTGGCGCGAAAACGGTAAATGTCAAAGTGGCTGATTGATGGGGTTTCTGGGGTGGGGGTATTCACCATGTGATGGTTGTGAGTGTATCCGTGTATCACCCATGCGGTTATATCATCCAAGCCATTATGAACAGCGCATTTGTTTTAAATAAATATATAAACTAGAAACAAAATATAATCTAAACGTATCGTATAACGTATAAGGCCTATTAAAGCGAATTACACAGGACACTTTTATAATTAATTAACTAATTTTTCAGATCTTTAAATTCTTTTTTCTGCAGGGGTTTAATAGGCATGTTTGGTATCGAATGGTTTGTAAAAGATGGGGCTATTCAATTTAAACAGAGTTGCTCTATTATATGTAACATACAACGTGTAATAACATCTACTTTTAAAAATGTGTCCAATTTGGCCTGCGAAAACAATTTGCGAAATGTTCGTTGCCCCCATGTGGTTTTTGCGATAAGATTTCCAAGCTGCTGCTGTAACAGGTGGGGGGGGATGAACATTGCATTTTATTTTAAGACCGGTTTTTCAAAGGTTGTAATTAAATACGTGGTTTTTAAATATACAAACTAGAAACAAAATATAAAGATCTTTTGGGAAAAAACTTTTTTCCAAAACAGTGTCTCTAAACTTTTTATAATTAATTAACTAATTTTTCAGATCTTTAAATTCTTTTTTCTGCAGGGTTTAATAGGCATGTTTGGTATGGAATGGTTTGTAAAAGATGGGGCTATTCAATTTAAACAGAGTTGCTCTATTATATGTAACATACAACGTGTAATAACATCTACTTTTAAAAATGTGTACAAGTGTTTGGCTTGCGAAAACCATTTTGCGAAATTGTGGGCGTAATTGTAAAAGCATGACACAACCAATCAAAGATGAAGGCTCCGACCAAAAAAACGTTATAAAAACAGACACTTACAGATAGCGGTCTCAACGAACATCACAGCAACACACCTTACAGGCATCTACACCCATCGAGAAGACCGGAAAGACATGTCGGCTGGCTACTTTTCAACGCCAGGTAT
Source organism: Ilyophis sp. 1 JC-2022 (assembly GCA_022702515.1). NCBI lineage: Eukaryota > Metazoa > Chordata > Actinopteri > Anguilliformes > Synaphobranchidae > Ilyophis > Ilyophis sp. 1 JC-2022. The sequence goes on along the minus strand of JAKUDI010000912.1, from coordinate 32,332 downwards.
CTATGTGTTCATATATTTCATTATCGTGCAAGTATGAGATTTACAAGTTGTTAATTAAGCATGCTGAATGTTCTATTTCTTAACATGGCTTTTGTTAATGTAAATATATTGTAGACTACGACGACATATTTGCTGAAGCAGCAGACGTCATTGATTTGGGGTCTGAGCAGCTAGCCGGCCTGGAAGAATTGATACATATGTTACCTCTCGAAAACGAATTACGCAACGCTGTAGAACTTAGTGCTGGTGAGTTGTATTATACATTTGTTTAAAATGTACTTTTAAAGAGGCTGTGTGTGTGTGTGTATGTATATATATATATATATATATATATATATATATATATTTAATGGCGAATGTTTAAATGTGTTAGACACGTGGTCTCGACACAAGGCCAACAAAATGCTTATACGCTAGCCCTCTACGCAAGGCCGAGTCTGAAACTTTTAAAGACCGTTGTAAACATCGGTTTTTGGACTGTTGAACATCGTTAGGGTTTTATTTTAAGGTTTTTATTTCACAAAGACCGAGCCATTAAACAGCATGTTGTGTTTTTTAAATATATATTTTTTACGGTTGTTTAAATGATCCTTTTAAAGATTATTTATATTTATACATGATTGTTTAATGTTTAATTGTTTTAGACACGTTTGTTACAAGAAAGACAATCAACACCGAGGCTCAGGTTCTGGCTTCGGTGGAGGACGCACGATACATGAATGTTCAAAGTAGGAAACGTTTAAAAACTTTTCTGGTTTAGGGATATTGTGCATTTGTAGTTATCGTTTTGTCTGATTTTATTACATTTTTATTTTTAAAAAGCCCCAGAAACACCTCTAGAAACGTGTACAGCGGTGTCGAACAGCAGACCGGAAAGTTTGACGTGGGAAACGTCTGCATACCGCTGTGAGTTGTAAATGTCTTGAAAGCGTGTGCGGGGTGTGCGTGTGTTTGTGTGTGTGTGTGTTTGTTTGTGCACGAGCGCGTATGCGCGCTCGTGTGTGTGTGTTTGTGCGTGGTTTTGCACGCATGTGTGTGTGTGAGCGCATGTATAATGTTTTTTAAATAACTTTGTTTGTTTGCTTTAAATTAAATATGATTATTTAAGTATTTTTAATTTAGAATTTTAAAGTATGATTAATTATTTTTTTAAATTTAAAAAAAATATTTTTATTTTATTTATTTTTCTTTAAATTTTAGTGTGTGTTTTAAATTAAATATGTAAAGTATTTTTAATTTTCTTACAGACGGCGAAGTAACGGATGAGGAGCTGGTGTCGATACCCGAACCAGAAACCCCAACAAACATCCAAGAAAGGCGACCGAGCAATCGTGGTGTTGCCGAACAAGCTATTGCTCAAGAGCCGGACCAAGCAGGTGTGACAGAAGCCACACAAACCGTGGATCACAGGGGCCGTCCGGCGAGTGTAAACGCGCAACTCCTTTGTATTGTCGATAGAATTGTTGCCAATGATAGAGAGCGAACAGAACTCTACAACAGTTTTCAAGCACTTGTAAACCAACATTTACAATAAATATGGCCCCGAAAAGACCACGTACTGCTTCTTGCTCCGAGGGGTCGAGCTGCAAAAGACCTGCTGCGGATGATGCTGAAAACACTAACCGTTTAGAGTTAATGCATGAGAATGTTAACCCACATCTCTTAGCACTTGTTGAGGATGTTAATCAAGGCTCTATTGACACGCATGAAACAAGTAATGAAACTGTAGAGCATGATGTTTTTGCCGGGTTGTTAAGCGCGCTGGCCTTTGCAAACCGTGAACGCGCACGTGCTGAAACTGATATTAACCCAAACAACTCTGAAAATAACACGCATGGCATTACTGTGTTAGAGAGGCCCCAAAGCCCTGTAGATGATAACATGCATGGACTTACAGAAGTCAAACAAGATGGTGGTGCGGTTGATGACACAGACATTCAGGTGATACGCAGGCCCAAATTCAACAGTACAGAAATTCGGCACCGTTTTAACTTTGCAGCACTGTACGACATTGACAACTACGGCGTTGTGACTGCAATGGTGTTTTTGGGTAAAAAGTTTGTGGGTTATGACGGGTACCTGCTGATGCAGTATTTGGTTAAGCAGGGTGTGACACCAAGCATCATAGCACAAGGTAGCAAACTCCTGTGTGTTACAGACGATGCTTTTGGGCAGAGGTATGTTGATTCACTCTGTTTCCTGACTATGAAGCTTAGTGACATGCCCAACGCGCTAGGTTTTGACAATGTGAAAAAGGGGCATTTTCCCCATTTCTGGAATAAAATTGAGAACCAGAATTACATCGGCCCCGTACCCGCCACCCTTGTACTATGGAGTTGACACAATGATGGAGAAGGATAGGGTTGCATTTAATGCCTGGTATGATAATGTGTCTGGGGGTGTGTTTGACTTTCGTAAAGAAATGTCAGAGTACTCAGGGTTCCCACGCTTGCCTTGAAAAAAATTTCCATGCTACCTCCCGATTTTCCAGGTACCATATTAAGTGATGATCTATAGGCCCCTGAAGCTTTCCGCCCCCATCCGCGCCCCCCTCCCCTCACACACACAACCCCCTAGGACACCTGACTACTTACTTGATTTAAAAGATGTGCCAGTCAAGTCTACATTGTAAATGCTTAGAGATTATGTCTTATTGATAATATCAATGCATGAAATAATGCAACAAGCTGTAGATGAACAACAATTTATTGAACTGGAACTTTGAGACACATGAGCACTGGGATTGATATATGTTCTCTCTTCCACTCCTCTCCTATCTCATCCTGTCCTCTTCTCTCCACACCTCCCCTCTCGTGTCCGCTCCTGTCTTCTCTTCCTACTCTTCTCAACTCCTCTCTTCTCCCTTTTCCTCTGTCATCCTCTACTCTCTTATCCTCCTCTCTTCTTCTCCTCTTTCATCTTCTCTTCCTCCTCCCTCTTTCCTTCTGTGCCCTCCTAGCTCCTCCCCCTCTCCACTCCTCTTCCTCCTCCTCTCTACAGTCTGAAGATCTGAAACAGAATGTTATTTTGAGTTAAAATTGGTCATCTCCATAAGCTAAAATGGTGTTATATTTGTCTTTAGGAGGGTGACCAATAAATATTACAATCTTTCATACATCCATAAAGGCTATTGCACATACCTCATTGCTTTAACTTATTGACAGACTCTTGCAGCTCTTTCAGGGCTTTGTCTAGAGCTGCCACCTCTTCCTTTTTATCAGCAACCCCTTTCCGATAGGCATTTGATTTTGACAGCAGTGTAAAATCGTGCTTCTTCTCTGCCATGACTGCCATTTCATGTGCTTCTTTCTCCATTGTTTCAGCGCTTGTCATTACTTTTTGCCGCTTTGTTTTCACTTTCTGGATTTCCTGGCAGAGCTCCTTTCTTTTCCTCTCTTTGGTGGTTTGCTCTCAACTTCTTCTGGTCTTCCAGATACATCTCATATCTTGTCCTTGCTCCTCTGCAGTGTTGCTTGAGGTCTTTTGGAAGAGCTTCATCTGTGTGCCCAGCCATTGCATCGTGGACCAAGCGCATTGCTATTAGCGTCTTCTCCTGTAGGTTTTCAACAAGCATATCCTTGTTAACAGAGTACCCCCTTTCTACTGCAGCTTGTCCATGACAGCGTGAAGAGACATTTCATGATGTTCCACAGTTCTGCATACTCTTCTTTGCCACTGAGATATCTTCCAAAGAATTCATCAAGTCTGCAGCTGTAAACAAATTCTTGGAACTCTGCTTTGTGGTTTGTGTTGACATCGAGTGAGAATGCTTTATACTGAGAAAGGACTTTGTCACACTCTGTGGCAGGGCACCATCCAGCATTGAGGAGAACCTGAAGGAGTTTCTCAAACATTGCTGTTGCACTTTCGGTTTCTGTCACAATCATCACATTTCCAATAGGACTTGAATCTGCAGCGTGTCATTGTCACTCACTCCTGTAATGCATCACACATTTGAGATTATGAGTCTTACGTAGAAGGGGTAGTATGCCTACTCTTACTCTGTAAAAGCTTTTGTAAATCAAACTAATGAACCTAAAAGGGAAAACATAAGGCTGGTTCCCCTGTGGTTCCTCAGTACAGCAACCTCACTAGTAAGCTTAGCTTAACAGTATAGATGTATAGAATCAGTCTGGTCATGATCAATGATTTTTCAAAAATGTCTCACCCCAAATGTTCCTATTTAGTAGTATCATTTTTTTTAAAGAAAAAAACGAAAAATCACAAAATAGCTAAAAGTAGATATAAGAATGAATGTTACAAAATTGATCAAGACTAGACTGGTCATGTCAACTAGTATAGAAGTAATGTCACAGCCTAATGTGAAAATGTATTGGTAGTTAGCTAGCAATGCAAGCTAGCCAACACTAGCTAGTTAGTTAGCAAGCTGAATGTTGGCTAGCAAGATTGCACTGCATGTGCTTGCTAACCATCATTAATTAATCCAAATTCAAAACAAACTCCCCTAAATGTGGTGAATAACACGGTTTTAGGAAAAGTCAATGAGTGAAATACATATGGGGATCAAACATAGTTCTAGTATTTTAAAAGCAAGGTAAAAATTACCTCAACAATTCTAGTGTAAGCTGCTAGCTAGCAAGTTGCTAGCTAGCTAGCTAGTTAGCAAGATTGCACTGCTTACTAACTAACGTTGATAAACCCAGGTTTACCACACAGTTAAAACACAGCTACTTACATTTGAGGATAAACTTGCATAAGAAGTTTCACTGTAGATGTCAAGGCTCCCGTGTTGGCTGGGAAATGCATGTATTTGACCCTTCTATTGAGATCGCGAGTAACGTTTCTCGGTTATTATTCCCGAAGTCCACCAATCCGAAACTATACTTTTAAAGTCCATATCACCAGGTTGCCTGCATCAAATTCCAACATCCAATATACCAGATAGGATGCCAAGAGCATGCTCTACAACATGGGATCATCCATTTCTATCTACAGTAAAAGCTGTTCACATGTAAAGGGTTTTTATAAACTCATCTTAATTCTGTGCTCAATAGTTTCATTTTATTACTATTTTACACATCATCCAATAAAATTTTCCAGGACAACTGTTTCAATTTCCATGTAAGTGTTCACTTTTGCTCAGTTTCCATGACTTTTCCAAACCTGGAAAATGAAAAAATTAATTTTCCAGGTAGCGTGGGAACCCTGGTACTGCCAGAACGATGTTGTTATTTTGCGGGAGGCCTGTTTACGTTTTAGGACCGAGGTGCTTGGGAGCACGGGTTTAGACCCGTTCCAATGCATTACAATAGCCTCTGTGTGTATGAAGCAATTCTGCACAAACTTTTTACCCAAAAACACCATTGCAGTCACAACGCCCGATAATTATGTCCGACAGCAGAAAGCCTTTTCCACCGCATCAATCCAATGGTTAGAATATGTGAGCCACAGGGAAACGTTTTTCATCAGCCAGGATCTCAAAATTGCTCTGTATCAACTTTTCAACCATGTCCAAAAAAATGTCCAAATCAATGTTGTCGCCGTTTAGTTGTACAGTTACGCCCTCAGACAACGAATCACCCCTTAATTCTAGTTGTACAACATCATTGGGGCGCGACAACTCGCGAACTTTAACCAGTAGCTGTTCTAAAATGTTTAAGACATACACATAAAACTCTGCGTAGTTGTCAATGTCGTACAGTGCTGCAAAGTTAAAACGGTGCCGAATTTCTGTACTGTTGAATTTGGGCCTGCGTATCACCTGAATGTCTGTGTCATCAACCGCACCACCATCTTGTTTGACTTCTGTAAGTCCATGCATGTTATCATCTACAGGGCTTTGGGGCCTCTCTAACACAGTAATGCCATGCGTGTTATTTTCAGAGTTGTTTGGGTTAATATCAGTTTCAGCACGTGCGCGTTCACGGTTTGCAAAGGCCAGCGCGCTTAACAACCCGGCAAAAACATCATGCTCTACAGTTTCATTACTTGTTTCATGCGTGTCAATAGAGCCTTGATTAACATCCTCAACAAGTGCTAAGAGATGTGGGTTAACATTCTCATGCATTAACTCTAAACGGTTAGTGTTTTCAGCATCATCCGCAGCAGGTCTTTTGCAGCTCGACCCCTCGGAGCAAGAAGCAGTACGTGGTCTTTTCGGGGCCATATTTATTGTAAATGTTGGTTTACAAGTGCTTGAAAACTGTTGTAGAGTTCTGTTCGCTCTCTATCATTGGCAACAATTCTATCGACAATACAAAGGAGTTGCGCGTTTACACTCGCCGGACGGCCCCTGTGATCCACGGTTTGTGTGGCTTCTGTCACACCTGCTTGGTCCGGCTCTTGAGCAATAGCTTGTTCGGCAACACCACGATTGCTCGGTCGCCTTTCTTGGATGTTTGTTGGGGTTTCTGGTTCGGGTATCGACACCAGCTCCTCATCCGTTACTTCGCCGTCTGTAAGAAAATTAAAAATACTTTACATATTTAATTTAAAACACACACTAAAATTTAAAGAAAAATAAATAAAATAAAAATATTTTTTTTAAATTTAAAAAAATAATTAATCATACTTTAAAATTCTAAATTAAAAATACTTAAATAATCATATTTAATTTAAAGCAAACAAACAAAGTTATTTAAAAAACATTATACATGCGCTCACACACACACATGCGTGCAAAACCACGCACAAACACACACACACGAGCGCGCATACGCGCTCGTGCACAAACAAACACACGCACACCCCGCACACGCTTTCAAGACATTTACAACTCACAGCGGTATGCAGACGTTTCCCACGTCAAACTTTCCGGTCTGCTGTTCGACACCGCTGTACACGTTTCTAGAGGTGTTTCTGGGGCTTTTTAAAAATAAAAATGTAATAAAATCAGACAAAACGATAACTACAAATGCACAATATCCCTAAACCAGAAAAGTTTTTAAACGTTTCCTACTTTGAACATTCATGTATCGTGCGTCCTCCACCGAAGCCAGAACCTGAGCCTCGGTGTTGATTGTCTTTCTTGTAACAAACGTGTCTAAAACAATTAAACATTAAACAATCATGTATAAATATAAATAATCTTTAAAAGGATCATTTAAACAACCGTAAAAAATATATATTTAAAAAACACAACATGCTGTTTAATGGCTCGGTCTTTGTGAAATAAAAACCTTAAAATAAAACCCTAACGATGTTCAACAGTCCAAAAACCGATGTTTACAACGGTCTTTAAAAGTTTCAGACTCGGCCTTGCGTAGAGGGCTAGCGTATAAGCATTTTGTTGGCCTTGTGTCGAGACCACGTGTCTAACACATTTAAACATTCGCCATTAAATATATATATATATATATATATATATATATATACATACACACACACACACAGCCTCTTTAAAAGTACATTTTAAACAAATGTATAATACAACTCACCAGCACTAAGTTCTACAGCGTTGCGTAATTCGTTTTCGAGGGGTAACATATGTATCAATTCTTCCAGGCCGGCTAGCTGCTCAGACCCCAAATCAATGACGTCTGCTGTTTCAGCAAATATGTCGTCGTAGTCTACAATATATTTACATTAACAAAAGCCATGTTAAGAAATAGAACATTCAGCATGCTTAATTAACAACTTGTAAATCTCATACTTGCACGATAATGAAATATATGAACACATAGATACCTGGCGTTGAAAAGTAGCCAGCCGACATGTCTTTCCGGTCTTCTCGATGGGTGTAGATGCCTGTAAGGTGTGTTGCTGTGATGTTCGTTGAGACCGCTATCTGTAAGTGTCTGTTTTTATAACGTTTTTTTGGTCGGAGCCTTCATCTTTGATTGGTTGTGTCATGCTTTTACAATTACGCCCACAATTTTGCAAAATGGTTTTCGCAAGCCAAACACTTGTACACATTTTTAAAAGTAGATGTTATTACACGTTGTATGTTACATATAATAGAGCAACTCTGTTTAAATTGAATAGCCCCATCTTTTACAAACCATTCCATACCAAACATGCCTATTAAACCCTGCAGAAAAAAGAATTTAAAGATCTGAAAAATTAGTTAATTAATTATAAAAGTGTCCTGTGTAATTCGCTTTAATAGGCCTTATACGTTATACGATACGTTTAGATTATATTTTGTTTCTAGTTTATATATTTATTTAAAACAAATGCGCTGTTCATAATGGCTTGGATGATATAACCGCATGGGTGATACACGGATACACTCACAACCATCACATGGTGAATACCCCCACCCCAGAAACCCCATCAATCAGCCACTTTGACATTTACCGTTTTCGCGCCAAAACCTCTTTGGACCAGCCCTCCGACGTTGGTCTGCGTAAACGGACGTCAAATTCACGTAACAGGAAGCTTGGGGGTTGTATTCCTGTTTGAAACGCACAAAGTTCTCTCTAGTCATGCCCGATAGCCGCTAGCTGTCATTTGGCCACGGTCTCTCCCTATGTAGCCAGCGATTTCTTTTTTCGTTTTTTCGTTTTAATTCTTTAAAACGTAACATATTCTTTTATTTAAATTATTTTCTTCATAGTCTTTCGTGCGAACCATTCTAGGCTTTTAAGCGCGCTATCTCGCCTTTTGGACCTATCTTTGTCTATTTTTGAACAGTTTTGTGAATTCGCGGACTCTGAAATTTCTTCCAAGTGTTTTTGGCCACGGTCCCTATGTTCACGGACGATGTATTGCGAACGCCTTTCACCCCGGAGTTTATTTTTTCTTCCTTCTTGGCATCTAACAAGTCTTACAATGTTTCTGTTTAATGTTTTTTTCAATATAGTCCACGGCGATTTTTCACGTTTTAACAAACTGCTTGAATTATTCTATTCTTTTTAACAAGCGGCTGTTGCCGCTAACACAAACTGCTTTTTAAAAATAAAACTTAATTGCCGCTGCTACTACTACTGCTACAACTAATAACCTATACATTTATACACCATTACTTTTTCACGATGTTTTTCAAATAAATAAAACAATGTACAACACATTACATTGCCAATATGTTTCCCCTAAGCACCATGGCCCATCCATAAAAACAATTCGTCACAAAACCATTCACCAACGTTTACAACAATCCCCAATAAAATGACATCGCCAAACCCTTGAAACGAAAAACCCACAAACCCCCGCCCCGAATGATGATGCATCATCATAATCATAAAAATAAAAAAAACAATCATAAAAAATTAATTTATGCATAATCATAATTTTTCATAAACTCATTCATATTCATAAATTGACCTTTGACCCCATCAATCAAATTTTGACAGATACCGAATCGTATTTCTCTCTCACGTTCAACAGTGCTGCCAGTGCCCGCCCCACTAAACTTATAATAACAATGTCTAAGTTTACATTAATAAATATCAGTTACTTGATTTTATACATTAATCCTGAATTCAACTTGTAGGCTAGGCGATGTAAACTCAATTTGCGAACTTACAGACAGACTGCGGCGATTTGTCGTTCTTTTTGACCGCAGTAGCAGACGTTCGAGTTCGGAAGAGCAGTTCATTCGATCTTGTTCAGTTTACCTGGCTACTCTGTCTCGTTCAATTTGTTGATCTGACTTACGCCGTATTCTAACTTGTGTCTAACATTTTATCTCAAAATGTGGGTGGTACAGGGCATGATATTCTTTCTAATGACCAGTTTCTTGTACCTGCCCCAGTTGCCAGGTATCTACTAAAGAAATGTTTGTGGTGTACCTGCCTTTGCGCATCGTAGTTACTCTTGCGTGACGGGGTATAGGCATGCAGTGAACGTATTAATACATCGCATTGATAAAATGGTCATAGCTTCTATTGATGACTGGGATATACCCATCACACAATCAAAAAAATAATCGCTGGACAGTGGTTGCATGCAATATTACTAAGTAAACAAATAAATCATTGGATTTACTTAAGCTAAATCATAAAAAAAATATTTTATCTAATAAAGTAATGTACGGTAACATAATAGCCTAGATGCAACGCCTTCTAGTTAATGAGTTGAAGTCACATATACTTAATAATTACTGCCCATTACTTGCAACCACTGTCCAAAGTGCATCTGTCACACACTGGAAGGATGTGGCCAGGAAGGAGAGAGATTTTAACCTGGAGCACTGGTATATCTACACTGCGGGGAGTTACTTTGCGCTTCCTAATAATTTTGGAGCAGCTGTGCTCACACAAGTAGGCTACAAAATCATCTCTCTGTCAAAGCGATTATGATCCAAACACTGTCTATCAATGAAACCATCTATTATTGGTCTGGTATTATCTACCAGACAGTGAATCATAGCCTACTTTCACATATTTTTCTTTTTATGACAGCTTTTTGATAATTGTAAGTGGATAGGCATAAGAAAATAAAACCAATATTTTTTTATTTTCTCAACTCTGAATCTGGCCCTAATTGTGTTGTGTAATCAGGTTGATGTGAGAGTACAAATACCTTATTATGATCAGCCTGATTGCACCGCATAATTAATTAATAGAATGCCATTTCAATAGCATGCAACCTGAGAGCTCTGCACTCAAGGAAAGAAGTACTGGCATCACATAAAAAGGGATGTTTATATGTAATAAATGTAAATGCTATAAAATGAATCTGCTCATATGTACAGCCTATGGAAACACAATGTTGCTGTATTTGCTGCCCGCTTCGAATTCACAATCTGTCAACCATCGTCAGGACAGCAGAGTCCCTCCCTATCTTCTGCCATAACCTGAAGACCAATCTCTTCAGGAAATACCACTCCCACCTTTTCCAACCGGATTCCCACATGTTCCCCCTCTATTCCCCTATCCCAGAAAATAATTTTTTCTATTCCCCTATCCCAGAAAATCCATTCCACATGTTAATTCTAGTGACACAGGATTATCTATTGCCAGGGTGTTGTGGTCTTCTCATTCAATGGCAACTTGGGATGTTGTGATTTACGAAAGCCTTTTCTTTGTCCTTATAAGTCATTATAAGTCTCGCTCTCGATAAGAGCTGTATGTACTGTAAATGTTGGCACTCTGCCTAGTCACTGTTAAGCTGGGGTAGTTCACCCATCTCAATCTCTTTATATTCTCAAGATACTGTTCAGAAACAAATATTGATATTGCAATCACTCCATTGTCAGTGTTTTGTGCTGCATAATACAACTATATGGCCAATTGTAGCCAGTCTAAACAGTGTGACATGCAAATAAACTTTCATTATTGGAAACATTTTCATTGGCAACACACAACCGTTTTTTAAAACCGCATTTTTAAATTCAGCCAAAGGTATATTCCTAATACAATGTCAGAATCATTTACATTAGTACAGTACAATTGTCCGCAAGAAACTCCACAAGACAGGAGCTATGAAAAGGCTCTGTTGTGAAAGGTGGAATCATGGGACGCACTGAAAATGTCCCATATAGCAGCAGTGACACTGTGAGAACAGCCTCACGGGTCAGTGTGTAGGGCATGACCCAAACGGTTGCACAGAAACTCACGGGTATATTTATTTACAGTTCACAGAAGAGGTAGTGCTGATTTCCTCTCCCTTGTGCAGTGCCAGTGGCTCGCAGGGCCAGTTCTGGAGGTAGAGAGCCCAAGGGTATCCAGCCTAGATTTAATGTGGATTCTCAGCCTCTGAGCCTGATATGGCATTAAGGGAAAGAGGGCGCAACCAGCGGTTGCTGTGCCTTCTTTTATCCAGCCATCAATTAATTATAAATAGCTGAAGCTGGGTGGCTTAATTGAGGTCGCCTGCACAGGTGAGTGTAGTTTAGGTGGGAAATGACCACAGCGCTGCTCTTACTTAGAGATGGGGTGCGATCTGGGGTAGTTGCAGTGTGGGGAAGGGGCTTATCTCAGTAATGCTCTCCTTTTTCCATGTAGAATATAAGAGAATTAATCATTCTTGAGCAATCTAGTGGTTCAGGTGTCACTTTAGTCTGGATTCCATTTAGTGATTCAGACGTCACTTTAACTAACTCCCACGGGGGACCGGCCATGATCGGATCTGGCAGGACTGGGGCGTGAACCCCGATCCTCGGAGTACAACTGCACCGACTGAAAATCGACTTTCTTACCGTCGTACCACCGCGAGGCCATTGTTTTCACCCTTTTTAAAAGTTTAAATGCCGACCTACGAATTTTAATCTCAGTATTGACTCAATAATATATATCGATTGTACATTTCCCGAATCTCAACAGGTGTCAGGCACTTTTAACTAGGATTTCAGAAGCTCGCTCACACATACAGACTCACTATTTTGTGTTGATATACAATTCCTGATTGTCCAGCACTTTGTGATATCTAACCCATTAGATAATTTCTACCAACCAGTCTACGCCTATAAGGGTAACATGTCAATGGAATACAAAGATCTGTGCCTTCTCTGGTCCTTTTGTAAGCTTTTGGGTACAAGATCTTGATGAGGAATTAATGCATCCCTTCTCTGTCTGTGAGTTTCCTTGTACAGCTTTGTCATTTTTTCCTCAAAAGGTAGTTCCAAAGAAGGTCTGTGATTTGGACGTAGTTTCAATATTGTATTCATTTTCAAGATGGGTAAACTGAAACACAGTTTAAGACGTTTATGTATTCCTTAACAAGTGGACAGAATTATGTTGAAACTGTGTGGACGCAGAGCACATACATATTAAATGTGAAAAAACAGGTAATGGACTGGGGGGAAAGCCTTTAAAATTATTTATTTTTAGCATTTTTATTTCAGTGTGTTGTATAGCTACATATCCTTGTTGTTTTTATATTGAGAAATCAAAAAGAAGGACATGTGGCATGTTGAACAGGATGTGTGAGTGCAGTTGGAAATTTCAGTGGAACATTTCTGTATTTTAGGGAGAGACAGGTGAAATGTTAAAGCCAGCAGTGGGCACTTCAGTACAGAGCATTACAATTTTATGCAATTAGACAGTTCATCTAAATTTCTATATATGGTGTCTTTCAGGGAGCTTCTGTGGTTGTACATGAGCTTCCTTGAAACAAGTGCCTCAAAAAATGGATAATAATAACTGAAGTCTAAAATGTAGTGAATCAGTTGTCTTCTGCAGTTTTTAAAGAGTTTTTTTACTGATTAATTTATTTTTATAAGAATTAATTATTTTGGATGAAGGGTTGGTGGGGAAAACAAAGGTAAACAACTCACCAGAAAATTATGTTGAGCACGAAACAGGAAAACATCCCTCAGTTCTCCCTCAGGGTGCCGCATCCCTTTGATGGTATTTGACAAGACGAAATTACATTCACAGCTGGACTCAGCTTGTGACTTGTGCACAAACATACTGTTAATCCTGTGTTGGATTGGCTGTACAAAATTCATTAGTAATTTCCAAGAGACCTTGTCGTTTAGTAGTAGAATATAGCAAAATCACTAAATAGTTATACTCAGTCAATGTGAAAGCAATATTTGCTGTCCACAGATTAACTCCAGACTTTTGAATTAAGTGTCCATCCATAGTCCCAACAATATAAACCTTGCTTTCAAAGTCAGGGCAGGGAGTGTGTATGGACACAAGGTTTTTTATGGACGCAATTATTTGACACGCCATTAGTGCTATCCCCTCCGTAATTTGAACAGTGTATCCTGGCTATAATTAAACCGTTTCATGGAATACAATCTTATAATTAATAGGAATATTATTATATTGTCATTTTGTGAAAGGTAAATGCTGGTATCAAATGCAGATATCACAAGTAACAGAGCAGTGATGGGAGTGCATGCCTGTCTGGCAAAAAAAATTTAAAGTAGGAATTCATTTACTGAAAGACTGCTATATACTGTGTGTGTGTGTATATATATATATTCTGACTAATTCACAATGGTCTGCTGCAATTAAATGGCACTACTGATCAACCAATAAATAAGAACTCCAAAGCTGGCAGTAATTAATTTCTAGGTTGGTTGCTCACAGTACCGGAGGGGTTCTAAAACTTTTTTCATAATGTATCTCTTTCAAAACATTATTGGCAATGATTTGTCCTCCCATGTCCACTGTGGATGTCACCAACTTGATTTCGCATCAAAATTTCTATATTTGCAAGAGAAAAATATTTTTTTTCTGTTCAAGGACAAAATTGTCAAGCAGCAAGTATTTTCAGCTATCATTCGGCTTGGTGACTTTACTGGTTTGCAAAAGTAAAGTGCCCTAATGTACAGCACCCTCATGAATATACATCGCTATGCATTGTTAATTTTCATAGTAATCATCACATCTTACATATGGCATCAGCGCTTTCTGGTAGCTGCCAGGGTGAAAAAGAAAGGTTGTAAAAAGTTGTTACAATGATTTGTATGCATCACAATTTTACTGCAGCATTCTCAGCTTGTACATCCGATTATTTCAACTTGTTTACTACTGTTCATTACTATCACTGGGAAGCTGCACATAAATATTGGAATATGGTCAGTGTGCTTGGAAGTGTACCGCAATGCCCAAAAGTATTCCCAGTAGTCTTATGATAAAAAATTATAAATATCCATCAATGCATCTCCTAATAGGCATTGTAATATGTAGTAGATGTTTTTTATTAGTTTGGCTTAATGCCATTTTTACTTTTACATTTCAGTAGGAAATGACATTCCTCTATACCTTTGAAGTGTAACACTTGTACATTTAGCTCAAGTCAGTTATCTGCTTTTTGAAGATTGTGTTTGTCACTTTCTATTGTAAGTGCTGTTACATCTTAACTGAGCCAAAATTTATAGGAAATGTTACCTTCATTTGCTCAGTTTGATGTAGCATGTTTGATAGAACCCAGCAGGGTATTTTAAAGAGGACATTAAATTATTCATTTCATGTTTAAAGGTCACATGATTAATGCATTTCCTTATAACCAATGGGCGAACTGTTAAAGTGTCAATCATGTGTAAAACATGATATAAGTAATACTTTCACTCTTTCTACATTTAAGAGCATCCAAATCCAAGAGACCGAATGTTGTATGTGTAAATGTTTTTACCTATTTTACTATTAAAGTGAATTTTTGTTTCTTAATGTTCTGATACAATTTTTCAGAGAAAACCTGTCTCCCTTGTTAATTATACAAGGATTTTTTGTGCATGAACTGATTCTCATGTGTATATATTTAATTTGCTTACACTATATGCATGTGCATTGCATTGTTATGTATCACTGTTTGTGTACATGTTCTTATATACTTAAAGGCATTAACCACGCAGCACATTTACTTGGCTCCATATTTCCTCAAATGCAAATGAGTTACATCTGATTAAACTTATAAAGCTTATCATTTACAGTACGTGTGTAACCGGCTGAGGGAGAGGGCATAAGGAAATCAAAAGAAAAAAAATTATCATACCTAATCTACTGTTGTAGATGATGCTCTTTGGAGCATCTGGCATCCATTGGACACACTTGGCTTCTCTGTTCCCTCCTGCAAGGTTTTCTCAAGTTTGGAGGTACGTCTGGTTCCAGTAATTTCAGGCTGTAATTAGATTATCTCTGGTCAGGGATCTTTAAGAAGAAAGAAGAGGGGGAGAGGTTGGGGAACGGGCGGGCGTGTCCAGACAAATTCAACTTGTCTCTTACCTGTACAATGGCCATGGATTTTATCCCCCAATGAAGAAATACATTAATATTTATACATATAAAAATGTTGCTTTCTTGTTCTGCATTTTGCTAAAACAGAGAATGTCATACATGGCACTCAAGTGTTTCTAATCCTATTAGAAGCAGTAGTTTGTCAATCACCTACAGTCCATGATTTTAGCATTCTAGGTAGATAATAAATAAATGTTAACGATTCAGATCAGCATGATATCTTCATTATGAAAATGCAATTGCCTACACCTGCATAATGCATTATTCCTGCACGGCATATTATGCATCTCACAAGCAATAACACATAATGAGAAGATAGACTGTACAAATCAGGCTTGAGAATAGAATTGTGAATCTCTATAAAAAAGATTAAATGAGATTAGATTTTTGATGAAAACTTCTGTCATGCTGGTTTGAAGAACTGACAAAGAGAAAGAGAAAATGCCAAGACTAAAGTGCTTCCCCACACCTTTCATTATTGAAATGTCCAATGTTTCTGAAAGAAAAAGAAAAGTTTTTTGCCACAATGTAATTGGCTCCATTTGAGGATTAGAACATCACTGAACCTTTTTTTTTACCGCAAAAAGCTGCAAAAGGTTATGCCTTCAGAAGTCATTTTATCATGAATAATTTATGCACACTTTCAAGTCTTAACAAATGACACATCAGTGAGGAGAGAGTATCGTTTTTAACGAACTTGCCTATTTACATATTCCACTGGCTAGCTCTTCCTAATTAACATACAGTCTCTGCAGCTTGCTTTGCTGGGAAGTAAGTGAAGGAGAGACTAATCTGTGTGATGCGCAGAATGCCTTATGAGCGGCAAACGCTTCGTGCTTCAGCGAGCCAAAAGCATGGCATAAGGGACAGCATGGCGTACGTGCTGCGCGGCGCACTGGGGAGGCTGCCGGTTTTAAGAGGCGTTTCAGTCACGCCTGAAATCAAGTGTGACTAAATTCAGCCTCCCAGAGAGCCATGCGACAGGCAAAGGCGGTTGTGCTGCAAATGCAAATGTCTAGGGCATACATTTAGGAGCCACAAACATCAGTAGAAATTCAAGCAGAATGTGCAGCAGACATAATGTACTCTGATGGGATGATTAGCCATTGATTTTGCCATTCTAAAGCTTTCTGTTCTAAATATAGTTTTTCGACCTCTACAGATCAAACATGCGAGTTCACAGTGAATATCAAGTGCCTCAGCAAAAGCAGTGCAGCAATGGTAGAATTCCAGGATGTGCACTGCTCTCTTTTAGGTGTTGAAGGTTGGTATAGGCATGTAAAAAAAAAAAGAAATGTTAAAAAATAGAATGTTTAATTATTAATAGCAATTCCTCCATGCGCTGCTTAACACAAATAAGGCAATAATTTAAAGTCTATCCATCCATCCATTATCTAACCCGCTTATTCCTGGAGCCTATCCCAGCAGGGCACAAACACCATTCATACCTATGGGCAATTTAGAGTCTCCAATGAGCCTAAACTGAATGTCTTTGGATTGTGGGAGGAAACCGGAGTACCCGGAGGAAACCCACATGGACACAGGGAGAACATGCAAACTCCACACAGAAAGGCCCTTGGCCAGGATCCCAACTCGGTACCCTCTTGCTGTGAGGCAACAGTGCTAACTACCGTGCCGCCCCGTAATTTAAACTCCACGTCTTAAAATTAATTTAAATTTATGTTTCCTCCTCAGAAAATGGTTTTCAGTGCAACATCAGGTGCAACTAGTAAGAATGCAAGCAGCTGCTGGGGAAAAAATAAAGTGTTCCCATGGCTCTAAAAGTGGAATGCATAGGCACTTGCTAGTTGCAGATAATAATAATAAATCTTTAAACAACAATCAGGGTAATGAAGAGTAAGTGAGAACAATGCTTTCGTACCCATTGCCCACAAAATCACTTGAAAGCATCCTGTAGGAGTTGGCAGCAGTAGGCTATAATGCTTTTTCAAAAAGCGGTCACCATATGTCAGTCAATCTGGAATTTGGGATAGCTAGAAACATAAAAGGTATTCCCCATTGCTAACACATTTACAAAGTTACAAACTTACTGCCTACTTAAAAAAGTTACTAATGTTATTAAAATAAGAAGTAACTCCGTGGATGCACTTTAAACTTTACGAACAGTATGTAACAATAAGGCTGGAGATCTCACACTTGGTAGTAGGTACCACCCATTTGTCTCAGCTTTTTTCTTGTATTTCCTTTATGCTTCAGTCCTCCGCCCACAAGAGGTCAATAGCTTTTTTGTTCACCCGCATCTCAAAGAATTATCCCAATTGCTACATTCCAACCATTTATGTTGTTAAAATAATTACCACCAATTAAGCACAAGCGATGATTGACAGGGATGTTTACAAGTGATGCTCACGGTTCAAATTCAGTCTGATTATTTAAGGCCGCAGACATGTGGCATTATTTCGGATTGGGGATGGTAGTTTTTGTATGAAGCAACAGAGAATACTAAATACTGTTTTACATAAGAGTTACATAATGTTTAACTTGCACAGACATAGTTAAATAAATACATAGTAATAGTTTGCAGTAGAGCTATACATTAAAAAATATATATATTAATAAATAATAAATAATAATAAACATTAAATTAAACAATTCTATAAAAATGGTGAATGCCAAGTGAACATATAAGATTTAAACTCTGTTAAACAACTGACATCTTTCTGCATGGACAGTTGTTTAGGGATCAATATGCAGCTGACAGTCCTTACTTTAGCGATTGTCACTTTAGGAACATTAAAGTGACTCGGATGACATCATCTGTGCATTTAAACCTGCAACAGGTGTGAAGTTTCCCCATCATAGGTTTAATAAACCTCAGCTGCATCAATTGCACTTTCTTTACCACTCCTCTCCTACAAGGAAGTATGCAAAACGGGCTGAATGTTTCGAGTATTTGCATGTACAGTATACAATGTACCTGGCATTGTGGTTTGCGTTGAGACATTAATTAATATGCAACAATTTATACGTAATTAAGATGTAATCAGCAACTTTAGATTAAAACACAAAAATCAGTTTCCAGGGCATGTAGTAGAGGAGGTGGTAGTGGAGGAAGGGAGGGTGCATTTTTCATTTATTGGGACGCACCTCTAGGTTTTCCCCACTCAGAGGAATTCTCCTCTCTTTTTATTCAAGTCACAATTCATAAAAACAAGTTGTTCATGTGACTGATGTGGGTTCCTTTTCCCTCCCACCACTCTCACAAGTCTGCCGGACGAACTGGACCCCACCCGCAGGTAAGCGTGCCTATCCCCATACACCACACAGTGCATGCTGTCACTCACACCACTCGTAAAACACACGGTGGTCAGTATATTATAGGTTACAAGCAATGGGCACACACTCACTCATGATCACACTCTCAATAGCCCACCTCGGGGGACAGCCGGCCGCCCAGCCCCACAACACTCACGAGGGAAAAGCCCACACACAGACTGGCATGGTGGCATACACACGCATACAATAACCAAACTCACTCACGTCCCATGCCACAAACAAACAACATTAAACACAAAGAAATCAAGGAGCGTGGAGTCCTACCCACACTACACTGCTGGGAGGACTATCACAAATAAAAAATTAAATAAAATAAAAAGGAAAAGAACACAAGCCGTCTGGCCAAAATAACCACACACACAATACACAATGGGACAGCTGTCGCTGGCCCTTGGTGGTCGCCAATGAGGAATCGGCCTGTCCACTACTCGGGCGAGCCTCGGAACACAGTCCCTCCGCTGCTATCCGTCGCCCTCGTCACCCTTGCCGGCTTGGCTGTGGGACACCGACTCTAGGCAGGGGAGAGAAGGACACACCTGCTGCAGCTCAGTTCCCAGCTCACACCAGTTTAGGACCCACACACGCTGTGCTCAAGTATGGTGCATACACATTCCTTATGGTCTGGGGGAAGTCAGTTCCCCCAGCAACAGCAGTCTCTGCCCTTCCCTATACTCTGTCATAACTAACTGCATTCAGTGAGTAACTGAAACAATTATTTCATTGTGTAGCTTGTGAGGTGAAGGTTTCCTCCTTCGAAGGTGTAGGGTAAGCACAATAAAATCCCCTGCAGTAGCCTTCTAGTGGGTCAAATTACCGATATACTCCCGTGTAACTAAACTAGCGTGATGTTATTAAACGTGCCAAATTTACATGCTGCAGTATTCAGAGACAAAGGACATGGGCACACACGCACGCACGCACACACACTTCTCCATAGTTAGCTTCGCCTTCCCTCGTTTAGATTAGTAAATGTGCTTTGTATATTTGTATGTCTGTTAATAAATCCTATTTTATCAAACGTGTCCTTTTCAATGTTGATTCAACACGGAAATCTAAGTCCAGGAATGGGATGGCACCTGGCCTTAAGAATTAAGTTTTAACACCCTCACCCTGTGTAAAAATAAATAAATAAACATCCACAGATGCTCATGTAGCTACTATTATGAAAATCCGTGTGAGAGAATTGTTCTTGAAATACTGTTTTGTATACACGGCATGTAATAATAAAGTTTATAAGAGCAATTTTTAGTTCAGTTATAAACATTAAATATTCACAGAATGTAAAAGGGTAATTCCACCCAAAAACAACATTAACCTTATTTAACACATCAAGGTGCAACTAATTAAGTCTCGCTTTGTGGCTGGCCAAAAAAAAATCTGTACTGAGTTATTTGAATATAAGGTTGAAAATTCGGTAGAGGTATATGTCAAAAAGACATATACATCTACCACTTCCTGGTCTCTGAAAGACTACAGTGTTTTCAAGTGGGCGTGTAAATTACATAGGCATGTAGGCGGAGCCAGCGAGGGAAGAAATGCTGCCTGCATCAGTCACTGTTCTGAATGGGGACCACAGAACAAGTGGGACACATCGTAGATCAAATGTCAGAAAATTACATTGATAGGCTACGTTATTTCATAAAGATGTTTTGGCAAACTAAACCAAACAGGACTTGAGTACTGTTGGTTACAGAGTGGAGCTCCTCCCGTATTCCCTGATTCCCTGTACATCTTCCTCTGCCTTATTGAATCACCCGGTAAGGAACCATGTCAACTAACATTACATTATGACCCATGACCATAATTTAACGGTTTTGCTTTGAGCATTTGATTATAGAAGCAATGTATTTTTTCTGGGCTAGTGCATTAGCCACGGGTTTCTTGGCATAAAACAAATTGGTTTTTAAATATGTTTGTCATGAAGTAGGCTATAGTAGCTAACCTTGCATTTGTGGAAGGAGGTCGGATATCTGGGTGGTAAACGCGACATCTCCATGTTATTACTGACATCAGTGCGTTCAAGTTGCACTGGGAAAGTTTTGGCTTTCATAGCTAAACATAGCTAGCAAACATAGCTAAATCGGCTAACAACTAGCCTACAACAATGATGTTTTAACTTTTAATTGTATATGTTTATCATTCTGTTTCGGCATGTTGGTCGATACAAAAGCATTTCATACTGAAAAACAGGGGGTCGGGGACTCACGGTAAATTTTCCGACATAGAACCGGGGTGAGAAATGTGTAGCCTAGCTAAGTGTTACAGACTTCTGGCTAGGCTGGCTAATGTTTTCACAATACCAAACGTAGATAAATGAAGGGCCGTATTTCCACCGTTTTTTCTTGAAACTGAGTTAATGATGGTGGTATTTTTTCAGTATAACTGTTACATTATTGGCTAACGTGCCAGCAAGTTATGTGGCCTCTCTAGTCTCAAAGAAATGCTGCAGACAGGCAGTCAGGCACGACACTAGCAGTAAAATGCCTGGCCCCTCGGCCTCCACTTCGATAACATCATTCAGTGAGCATGGCAACCTGTTGTCTGAACTGTAAGCTCCTTGGCTGTTGTAGTTCATAAGAAGGCAAGTACCTGGTACATGCGCAGTATTTTGGGGCTATATTTCTGCTCTCACTACAGGTAGAAGGTTGCTGAGATCTCATTTTAATCAGGAGAGCTACCTTTCTACAAACCAAACATAATTTTTGCGTGGAATTACCCTTTAATGTCATGTATTAAATCTAATAATTTTTAAGCACAGAAATGAAAAATACTTAATTTGAAAACTGTTAATCACAGTTGTCTTTCCTACATGGTATGGCAGAGGTTTTCAAACTCTGCCTTGGTAGGGTATGTGGGTTTTTGTACAGCCAATCTATCAGTTAAAGTAGTTAAATGTGTTTTTAAGCTCTTCCATTTATTTCAACTTTTTGGGGCTCATTTGTTTTGTCTCTGAACTCTTCATTTAGAACAAATGGTTTTGTGTCATTGACCACACTTTAGAGATCCCGCTGATTTCAAATGTCTGTCAATAATTTATAAAGGAAGCCATAAATATTTGCCACATTACAAATGATTAGATTTTCTTACAGATTTGTTGTGAATATGGAATATTATTTACTCATCAGAGCACACACACAGCTATTTCTGACATAATGTGGCCTTAAAGGGCCAGTTCGCCCTTTTACACATGTACATGTTAGCATGAAAAAACATTTTTTTTATAAGTTTGTGAACGAGCTCTCTGAAGTCCCTGGATTTTACACCCTGTGATGTAGTTGGGTGTAAATCAATTGCAATGAAGAACTACAGCAGTGCCTTGTTTATGCCCCCAGAGGGAGTGTCACTAGCTTCGTAACATTGAAGCCTCAGCTCAGATCGACATGGCAGCTGCTTACCTCGAAGAAGAAATTCTTGATGATGATATTTTTAATGCAATCCTTGTCGAAGGAGACATTCAAGGATATCTATATGAGCCAGAATATACCGCTGAGGAAATACAGCGCAGGGAAGAGGAGGCCATGCAAGCTCTCGCTGCCAGCGACTGGTTGCACTTGCAAAGCATGCTGGTTGTTGTAGTATTTTGGGCTGGGGAAGAAACCGTGACTGGGAGGAAAAAGTTGACGTTTTTGTTGATTTCTCGGCCTATACACAACCGATTTGGATAATTATTTTTGCTTTAAATTGCTTGGATCGGCTGTATTCACTAGGATTCCACTAGGAAGTGCATTCCAGTGGCAAACTGATTCAATAAGAGAGAAAATGAAACCTTCATTAGACATTAAAAGTGTCTATGAACAATTAATAGCTCAGTACAATTCAGAGGCTCCAATTATCATTGGAATAAAAAATATTAATACATACTGGGTCCCCCTGGCTCAGATTGAAATCCCCTATTCTACAGTAAATTACAATCACTAAGCAGATGCTCCTATCCAGACGTACAGAAGTGGGGAAACATCAGTATTAGTCTCAGTAAAACAAAAATGTGATATCACCAAGAAGGCACAGAAGGCCCCTTTATAATCAATAAGTGCAGTGTTAACCTAACAACAGTTTGTATTGTAATAAATGAAAATACCCACGAGACAGAACTTTACACAGCTATACCAATAACATTTTTCCAAAAGGAAAGCCAAAGAAAGTGGGTCAGGAGAGCTGTGGTGCAATCTGAAGAGGTGAAGCTTCAGTCTGCACCAGAAGGTGGGCAGGGTTTCTGCTGTCTGCACCAGAAGGTGGGCAGGGTTTCTGCAGTCCGGACCGAAGTGGGAAGATCATTGGTGTGTCCCAATACTCAAAAAATGCATCCTCCTCTCCTCCACTACCACCTCCTCTATTCTGTGCCCCGGAAACCGATCTTTATGTGCTAATCTAATCTGGCTGATTTCCTATTGTTACAAATTAATTAATGTCTCGACACAAACCGCAATGTCAGGTACATTGTATACTGTATGTGCAACTTGTACTTGAAACGTAAAGGCAGTTTCGCATACTTCCGGGTAGGAGACAAGTGGAGGAAAGGAGAGGAGTGAAGAATATTGGGATGCACCCCATGCCACCACTGGGGGCCAGAACAGGCAGGAGACATGACCTAGATGTGCAGACACACAAGGGGGAGGTCCCAGATCCCCAGCAGTAGCAGAATGGAGAGGTCTGGTAGGTGTGTATGGTCTGAGTATGGTGTGTGTATGGTCTTTTATTATGGGAACTGTCCATTTAGCTGCCCTATAGGCTAGCACCAAGGTTTTGAATGTGATTTGAGCTGATATATGTAGCCAGTGGAGGGAGATAGGCAGTGACATGTCTGAGTCTGGGGAGCATGTAGATCAGACGAGCAGCAGCATCTGGTATGAGCTGCAGAGGTCTGATGGTGGAGGCAGGGAGACCAGCAGGGAGAGAGTTACCGTAATCCAGACGGGAGATGACCAGTCCATGGACTAAAAGCTGGCTTGACCAAGTGGTGTTTTATAGCAGCAGTGCCAACACATGCCTCTTAGGAATTCAGAATTCTTGTGTCCTTTAAGTACTTGGAATTTCTCCATCAGAATAGATAGGGCGTAATTGTGAATGCTACTTCTGGTTTCATACATTCGGTTGACATCCATCCATACAGATGATGCTTTTTTACAGTGCTTAGTGTTTATATAACACTGTGGAGGTGGAGAGGGAGTGAGAGTAGCAAGGAGCCAATAAAGAATTTTAATCCAGTGATTCTATGCTTGGGCTTCTTTACTACGCCAACATGTAGGCAAACACAACAATAAAACACAGATAAGGGAATTTTATGAACAGCTACGTTATCATACATTGTTAATGTCTTCATGAATTTATCAAGTTAAATAATGTGAACCTAACATTGGCTAACTAGCTAAAAACCATTTTCCGTATGTTGAAGATACTATCACTATCTTAAATTGTCTGTTCTGATTTAATGATTTCTCTGTTTTTTTAAATCATAAACGACTTGTTAATATTTAACCTGAGGTAATGTTGGGGAGGTTACTACTTTTGCTGTCCTTTACAGCAAACGTACAGTGCCTTCAAAAATTATTCACCCACATTCTGTCCTGTTACACCATAACATTAAAATTTATTGAAATATTTTTATTTGACTTTGCAATTTTTTTATTTTTTTGGTCGATGGTGAGTCATTTAGATACTAGGAGGAACAGAAGAGAGGTATCATAATGCTGATTGAACAAAACATTAGTCATCATTATCAAACATGAATCAGCATTAGACTCAACACAATAGACTCAATCCAAATCAATCCCAAAAGCAACTTACTTAAATTGGCCACTGGGGGGCAGTGTTTTCTTTTCTAGCACATGATGGACAGGAGGAGTGTAGGCTAAAAGAAGTTTCAGATGGCTGGAACACACAATATTACCAACAGAACACTATTATAGTCGTTGACTGTGTGGCACCATGTGCTGTAGGTGCACATTCACCTCTCCTGAGATGCCAGCCAGTTAATTAGAGAAATCTTACTTGTTTTATTTAATTTGTGGGAGCACTAATAGCATTGGTTTGGGGGAGTTAAAAGCATAGTGTTCCTTTTATGGGGATACATAATTTACATATTGTGGCAGAGCTAGTCTATCTGTAGATATAATGCCGCTCTTATTATTATTATTTCTGTCATGACCTGGTCTAGGATGACAGGGATCGTGGGAGGGAAATACAAATAATTTTGGATATAATTTCCAGTTCTTTTCTTCATTTAAATTGTTGAAAGAGAATCCATGTGGCTAAATTAATTATGACCTTGGCAAATAACTAAATTAGGTTTTAAGTAGCAAACTCTAATGCTTTGACTTCCATATATGGAAAGCCATTCAGACAAATATGGAACAGACTGAAATTATAACCAGAAGCCCAGAGTGGAGAAGAGAGGTTGGGTCAGAGCAGTAAAGTAAACCCAGCACACCTAATCAAGGTCTACAATTTATCCCCACTACTGCTATAAGTTTACTGAACATTTCTCATTAATTTGATAGATTTGTAATCAATTTAAAATATCAGTTGTTTTTATGACAATATTCTAGCCAGCTCAGCCCAGTTTACAACTTAAAAAGTACATTCATACCTTCTAAAAATTGAAAATAATAGCATTATAGCGTATAAAAATGTTTGTGGTTCATAACTGGCCATTCAACCATTCAGGAACATGTTGTTAGATTGACTAAATGGAAGTGAGAACACAGGTTGAGAAAGGAAATATGGCCAAATAATGAGTCTTAATGAGTTAGAAGTGCTGAAATTCCTTCATTACAGGCATACAGATAAGTCTAATGCCATTGTTAATGTACTTATATGAAAGTACACTTCAGTACAATGGACAACTTTTTAATACAAACTGTGTATGGGTGTCAGGAGACACTATATAATGCTTTTATTGAAGCACTGAAGATTCATTTTTGACAGAACTAGATTGATTTTGTACAAAAGCCAAAATTTTCACCTTTTGTAATTACACTGAAAAAAAGACAAACAAATAAACACCAGCATCTCAGAAAATAAGGATTTTATGTACATGATTGGATGCGTAATGGTGATGAATGGGGGCCCTGGACCGCTCCAACAGAAAGGATACTTTCATTATGCTCCAGCAGCTCCTGCTTGGTCACCCAGTCCTGTGAAGGCCATTGGTCTGCATTCTCTTGCAGCAAGAAACGGCACTCAAGCTCTATGAAGCTGTGTTCTCTATCAACAGCAAAGGAATGGGTATTCATGGACCTTCAGTTCTGTATTGCCGTCCGCTGTAGGTTTTGCAGCTGATGAGCTTTGGTCCAAGGCGAATTTCCTTCCTTCTGCTAGTTCAGTCAGACAACTCACGATTGAATTTAAGCAATATTTTATTGAGATATAAAGTGAAAGCAATCTTTGGCGTTGGGCTCTGCCTTATCACTCCTTGTTTGCGTAACATATTTTAGTATAAGCCAGCCAAGATAATAGAGAGTAAACCGCTGACCCCCCCCCCCCCCTCCCCCATGGGGATCATATGAGCCGCAGAGCCCACAGGTAGATGCTGGGGTGCTGGTGGGAGCGCAAGAACGTCCCTGAAAGGCTTAAATGCGGAGATACGCAGAGAAAGCCAAGCATGTTATGTTAGCAACGTAGCACAGAGCACACAGCACGCAGCGGCAGCAGCATGATGCCAATGTGTGAACAGGTAAGGTTAGTGATTTAAATAGCTCTCCCATTTGTGAGCTGATGCGGTTTGGCGCTTCTCGAGTTGTCTGCCCGAACTAGCTTTGCAGGCTTCGCATCATATATTCCCAATCGGAATATTTTCAATATTGACATTCCCCCCAACCAGCTCATAATCCTTGCAACCTTCTTGCATTCCTTGTACTATGGAATTACCATTCCCAAATCTGCTTAAAACAAGTGCACTACATAATTATCATTCCCAAATTTGTGTTAATTAAACATGCGTGTGAAGTATTAATTTTAAACAGCATCAGCAGTATTTCATTCCATTCATGTCAATTCTCTAAAGAGAAGAAGTACAAGAGTGTATTTTTAGTGAACTTTAGTTAGATAAGACAACTATGTTTGTATGTGAAGAGGCATGATTTTGCAGGTAGGTAGTTTAATTTTGGCAGTATATCAAAAAAATATGCAAGACAACAGATGACCAAGACTAGGTGATGCCATTTCCCAGATTGAGAGGAAGTAAAACATTTATTTGAATGGTTCTGAATACCAATACCAATAGTATGACTGACTGAATAATTACTGTGTATTTTAATAATTCATGACGTACTGCAGAAGTACTAAGTATAAATCAGGATGATATGTTGTATTTTCAGATTGCCTGAATAAAATAAACACATTTTTTTAACAGAGAACATACAGACTGGTGACAAATTAAAAGGGGCACTGTTATACTGGGGGGCATTTTCCTGACATGGTTTGGGTCCACTTGTCTCCCCCTTAGATGGAGGGGTCACTGCAAATCAATGCAAAGTTATTCTGTGATCCAGTGATCACCTTTATCTTATGATTAAACATTTCTATCCTGATGGGAGTGGGCTCTTCCCGGATGACAATGCCCCCATCCACAGGGCATGGGGGGTCACAATGGTTTGATGCGTATGAAAATGATGTGAATCATATGCGATGGCCTTCACAGTCACCAGATTTAAACCCAATTGAAAACCTATGGGAGATTTTGGACCAACGTGCTAGACAGTGCTCTCCACCAACATCATCAAAACATCAAATGAAGGAATATCTTTTGGTAGAATGGTGTTCCATCCCTCCAGTAGATTTCCAGACACTAGAATCTACGCTAGACTAGAGGTAGAATCTATGCCAAGGCGCATTGAAGCTCTTCTGACGGCTCGTGGCGGTCGTACACCTTACTAAGACACTTTCGGTTTTTCCTTTGATTTGTCACCTGTTGCCTCGCGGTGGTACAATGGTAAGAGCGCCGACTTTCAGTTGGTGCAGTTGTACTCTGAGGGTCGAGGTTCGCGCCCCGGTCCTGCCGGATCCGAGCATGGCCGGTGCCCTGTGGGAGCGGCAATTGGCGGCTGCTCCTGGGTGAGAGGAGGGGCTTGGAGAGAATCGATGCGCACAGAACGGCACTGGGAGGGTTGGAATCACGGTCAGGAGCATGAGGAGTCGAGCACTGAAGAGGACGTGGCGCCCTCCTTCCTACTACTGGCTGACAAGGTTGTGTAGCTGTGATTATCTAGCGGTTGCTACACGGGGGAATTTAATTAGAATAGGGGTTCAATTGGCTACCAAATTGGGAGAATTTATTTTTTTAACACATTTTTTTTTTTTAATAATAATAATTTGTCACCCGTCTATATAGTGCTTGCTTCATAATGCTATGATGTTCCTGCTTGCCCAGAGACATTCAATATTCAATAAATATACAATAAAGTTCACTGAGCGAGTTCAACTCTTTCAATTCTGTCTCAATTTCTCTCCCTTTTCACTCTCTTGTCTTTTACCATTCATTTTAGGGGCTACACATAACTTTTAAAGTGCATGACACCATGCTGCTTTGTGGAGTTCTTTGATGTCAAATTGTTATACAGTCATCATGGCAAAATTGGTATTGAGTGGTATATTATTCTGATTCAGGAGGGTCTGGTCATTTTCTTCATGTTTGCCAGTGGTACAGCACTCAGTTCTGAACCAGTTCTTTCTTTAAAATGTAATAGAACATTTTCCAGGAAAATAAAACCTATTCATAAAGTGTATTGGAATATAAAATAATTAATATCCATGTGCTTGAACATGCTGCTTCTTTAACATATTTTCTATATTCTGTAATTATTTTCTTTATTACATCTCAGCTTGTACAATTCTTAACAGAAACAGAATGATGAAAATCTGAAATATTTGGGTGTGCGGTCAAGTGGGAACGATAATTACCTCTGCTACAGGCATATTCAGAAAAACCAGACAAAAACTGCTTAGGAAAGAAAGAATGCATTAACAGAGCACAGTAAAGAAATTGGTTCCTATATTAGCTCACACTTAATGAGAACATTTTTGAACTTGTGAACAATTATTTTAGATAATCTTGACATAGATAACACCTAGTCTTCTGAAAATGCTGTATGCTGCATGTGCACTTCAGGTGGTTTCTTTTGGCTGGAATATTACTGCTTCACCCTTTTATCTCACATTCAGTGTGGACTGCAACATGGCTAACTTTGTTAAGTGATGCCAAAATGCTATTTTTCATTCTTAATCGACTGGAATCATATACTGCAGCCTTATTTTCAAAAAAGGGCACTCCCATTTTGCTGCAATATACCTTAGTTTTAGTTTCTAGCTTTGATGGTTTTTGAATGATACATCTCCTTTTCTGTGACCTGCTAAGGCCTGTTTTGCAAACCATCTTTCTGGCCCACATATACTTCAGCAGTAGTGTGAGACTTGTTCCTTTGTCAAAATGTTAACCCGGAGTTTTCTAATCAGTGGAAACTGTTATTGTTGCCATTTAATAACTGCCTTTCTGCAAGGGGCTTGGTTGTCTGATCAGTCCATAGCTCCAAGATTAATTTATGAAGTTCTCCTTTTCTAAACAATTTATCAATGTCTTGTTACATTTATTTCAGATGAATAAACCACAAAAACAAACGCAAATAAAAACACATAAGGCAAGTAAAAGCAGCAGTACTTTGTGGAGGGTATAGCTATTTACTGAAGCTGAAATCATATTTGAACCCATTTTTATTCCTCTGTTTTCTCCAAATTTGAAAAAAAAGAAGCTTTCCTCAACACTGCTACTTTGACATACATGCTTTGAGCCACTGCACTAGCTGATGTGCATAGTAGTTCTGTCTGTTGGACTGCATTAGCCTACTGAGTCAAGGAGTCACAGGTGCACCACAAGAGGACAACTTTGAGTGCCCAAACCCTCCTTCCCTTTATGAAAGTGCAGACAACTGTGTGCCATCCTTTATTTACCAGACCATATCCTTACACTGAAACACAATGTTTTAGCACTACAGCAACTCAGGAGCCCCATGATTTTCACTATTGAAAATATTATTTTCCTCTAGCTTCCCCCAGTAGCACATTTGCTGGCAAAGTACATGGAAATGGTATTCAAAACAGTCGACTGATTTCTGAACAACTGATAAAAACTATTTGTACCATAATGCACAAAAATAGAATGATAGCAGCTGTCATTTGGGGCAATGTGCAGACAGAATAAATGTTGCTTTTCCTGGAAATGCCTGACATCTGCGTGAGATGGGAACAAGCCAGACTGCAAATCACTCATCTGAAACATGAAGAGATGGATGGATATGCTGGTAGGGTGAAAAGCTAAATTGCTCCTAAATTACAATGGTAATGTAATGATTACGTTGATATTTAATGTGATTCACATGAATACTAATGCATTTTAAACATACATTTTAAAATCTTTTGCATTTAACCATTGGGGACATACATCAGTTTTCTCAGTAAAAAACATTAAATCCCTAGTTCTGTAGTGGTTCGCGGCTGTTTGTTTTATTTTCTTTTGCGGCTCTCGTCCTGCTTTCACGATTGTTAATAAATCTGATTTATTAACAATGTGGTTTGCCAGCCTCATTATTGTTTTCACCTGGGCTTCTACGTGCGGGGTATTTAAGTTCCTCACTTCCGCTTCTCTGGTGCTTGTTTGTCTTACGACATTGCATTCGAGCCAGGTATAGCCAGATACTAGCGACCTCCTGATATTAAACTTGGTTTATGTTCAGGGGGGACTTGCTATAGCTACTTATTCAGGTATAGGATTTGTTCTCCGCCTGGTAGGATTTGGTGCTATCTATTTTGTACTTTGCTGTTCTCTCGGATACAGTGTTTCTTTGTACTTTCGTTTTGGTTTGACACTCTACCGGCTTTGAGCTACGGTAGCCGAGAGTCTTCTTTTGTTTTACCTGTTCTTAGCTCATTACGTGAGCTCGGGAGATTTAGTTTATATTCTACTCGTTTTCTAGTTTGCCCTGTTTTTGTGGGTTTATTTTTGTTTTGGCTGTTAGCCTTAAGGAATTAGTTCCTGTCTACTCTTTCCTCTTATTACTATTTTCTCTCCCTAACTATTGGTCCTCACGGTTGTGAGTTGACTTGTTCAGATTCCCCCAACCTTTGCATTTGAATCTCCGAATCATCAAGAAACCCTCTTACAAGTTTTTTTTTTTAAAGTTTTGATGTTCTTGCTCTGCACTTGGAAAGGTAGAGTTTTTTAATGTCCAAAACTGCTACAACTTTATACATTTTTTATCTCAGATGCAGATGAAGAGTTCCCAGAGGGCACCGGTCAGCACATTCATTAGCACTTAATAAAAATTCAGATGATACTACCAATTTCTTTCCTATGAGTTTGTATTAATTAGTAGCATAAAACAAATTGTAAATGAAAACGTATATCTAATGTAATTAACAAGGTACATAATGGAATTACTAGAAAAAATAATGCATTTTGCACATACAAAAATGATCATCTTGTACTCTCAAGTTGTATGATTTGATGTCGTCATACTCAATCTGTGTGGTTGCTTGCTAAGGACTTGGTTCACTGAGGCTCACTGCTGGGATGCCTTCCTTTGTCTGCTGTGGAGATGAATGATGTCCTCTTGCAGTGTGCTGATGCAGAGGCTTGGTGGGGTAGCATAGGAGCAGGCTTCAGCAAAGGTAAAGGTAAAATCTTTGGTGTGTGTTTTTTGTTAAATTTCTATTCAGAAATGTAAAACCTGTGAAAACCATCAATTCAAAAACGTTAGAAGAAAGTTCATGTTCATTAATGTTTTAAGTATCCATCATGGAAGATGACGGTGACAAACAAGTATCATGTTGATAAATAAAAAAATCTGCATATACAGACATCACTCTGACATACAGAATGTGAGGAAAAATTCCCATAGGCTGTAAAATGTCTACTTTTGAAGCCACATATCTGTATAGCTGTTCTGCAGCTGTAGTGTGACTATTCTGCAACAGCAAAACGGCAGATCAAAGGGTGGCACGGTCTACTGCTCTGAGTATCAATGAGTTCTATACCACTCTTGCTCAAAACATTTTCTTGGGATTGTTTAAAATTCTTTAAATTATTCAGATTAGTGGACACCAAGATGCCTTACAGCCACTGGCATAGCCTGGGGGTGGATTTTGGGTTTGAATCACCCCTGAAATATTTGACAGTTCAATGTCTTATTCTTGGGCAAAAAGTTTGTGCAGTACACAGAGCCGGTTTTTGGCATAGGCAGTATAGGCAAATGCTAAGGGCGCCACCACCCAGAGGGGGCGCAACAAATGGGAGAAAGAAAAAAAAAAAAGTTTCGCTTTTTAAATTTTATTTATTTTTATTTATAATTTTTGACTAATACTACTAGTTAACACTGTTATTTCGAAATATTAAATAACCCCACAACAACCAGCATAGCTCTATAGCATAGCCTATTAAATAATAATAATTTCTTAGTTCATGTCACCTCGCCCCACTCCAGCCAGGCAATTACGCTGCGTTCACACATCCA
>JAKUDI010000911.1:0-11654 GCA_022702515.1 Ilyophis sp. 1 JC-2022 | reverse complement strand
TTCAGCTGACATCTTATATGTTATTGCGACCCCCCCTTTTTTGGGGTTTTCCCATTACCTGGGCGATCACTTTTTCCATGGTCTGCAGCGGTCTCTGCCGGTTTTAATTAAGCATTACATATGACCCTTATTTATATGGTAGTTTTGATGAAATGCCATGATTTAATTATATCAGAAACATCCTAGTCACGGTTTGACAATAGTAGTTCAATACATCGTTTTTTATACCAATGTTTGTAAAGATAGAAGATAAATGTTTTCTTTGGATTTAATAAACTCCATTAGTTCCTCAAACTGCACACACACATACATTTCCAAGGCTAGGGTGCTGGACGTTCTTCTCGACAATCAGGCCCCAAAGAATGTGTAGGGAGTAATTCATGCTTATCTCTTCAGATGGGCTAGGAACATTTAGTTGCCCGTGTGTGTGTGTGTGTGTGTGTGTGTGTATGTGTGTGAATGGGTCTATTGCCTACTTTTCGAGATAACTAAAATTTGCCATGGGAAATTTAGGGAGTGTTTCAAGATTTATGCAGAGAGCGAGTTTTTCCTTTCAATTTCCCTGCATGTGGGTGTGTGTATATGCCCTTGATTTACAGGTGTCGAGATGAGATCATACTGTGTGCCTAGCTTGGGACAATTGTTCATTGACCACACTTTGATACAAATAATGAGCTTGTTTTCCGGCGTGAGTGTCTGCCCTTGAATTTGAGGCCTTGAATATGTGCTGTTGTGCACATATGGGCCTTTTGTGCAATTAATCCTACCACAGAAAAACATATTCATATTAACACCACATATTCATATAGTTGGTCCTACAGTATGATATTTAGTTATATATAAATAATGAATAATCTATATTTTTCAAAACACTAGTATAACAAGACAAAGTATCATACCAGCTTCTCGGTGTCATGGTTTGTGGGTTTTTCTTTTCCGTTGCAGTTCTCGTCCTAGTTTCCCGATTGAGAATCTATCGGATTTTTTCCACGTTCTGTCCCGGGGTTTGCGTTCCCTCATCATTGTTTTCACCTGCGGGGTATTTAAGTTCCTCACTTATGCTTCCCCGGTGCTTCTTTGTCATTCGACATTGCTTTAAGCCAGGTATAGCCAGGTACTAGTGAGATATCGTGATATTAAACGCTGTTTATGTTTAAGTGACTTGCTATGACCTTTTCCCCCCCCCAGGTATAGGGTTTATTCCTCCTGTTAGCGTTCTGAGCTATTTATGTTATTCTTTGCTGTTCTCTCTGAGACAGGTTTTTTTTTGTTTGTTTCGTTTTGGTTTTACATCTTTTCGGCCGCCCAAACTCATGTGCCGAAGGTGTTCTTTTCTTTGCTAATTTTCCTGTTTTGGCTCCAGTATTGAGCTCGGGAGATTTAGTTTGTGTTTCACTTGTTATTCGAGTTTGCCCTATTTTAGTGGGTTGATTTTCGTTTTGCTGTTTAGCCACAAGGAAGTAGTTTCCTGTTTTTTCTTTCTTTGCATTTATTATGTTGTTATTCCCTTTATTGGTCCTCACTGCGAGTGATTTGTTCTGATCCCCCTACATTCGTTTGATTATCCGCCACTAAAATCCATTACAGTACAAAGAAGCCATCATGGATAAATCAGCAAGGTCTTCCAAGGGAGATCTGCCTGGGGATAAGAACCCCAAGGAGTATGTTAGGGGATTTGAGGCCCAACAGCAGCTACTAGTGTTTTACTGCTATGTATATTTATATTTATGTTATTCTTGCCCTTATTTGACCTTTTTTTAACAATTTAATATATATATTTTTTTGTTTTTGTTTTTGTTTGTTTTTAATGCCTACTACATAGTTGTTGCTTGCCATGTCCTAAGAATTTCATTGTTCAGAATGACCTTGTGTTATACTGTGCACTTGATAAATAAAAACACTTTGACTTTACTTACAGATCAAATATGGCAGCTCAATACCCAGAAGAGGGTTCAAGAGGGTTGCCTCCAAGAGTTGATGGAGAGCATGCGCCTACTCACAGTTGCACACCAAGCATCTATACCTGCCGCACAGGCTATCGCTCCCCCGGTCCCTGTTGCTCAGATGGGTAGGGAGCCCAAATTACAGCTCCCCCTCAGCTATGATGGCCGACCGGACAAGTGCAGAGGGTTTCTTGCCCAATGTTTCATTTTTTTTTCTTCAATACTACCTTCTGTTAAAACATTGCACAAACTTGCTAAAGCTTTTACCTTTTCAGAATTTAGGGCTTCAAAAATTTGCATGTGATTTTATTTGCCGTTTTCACAATTATTCTCATTTTGATGGTCATGATTTTCCTTTGGCGGTCAAGGGCACATATTAAAGGTCTTTCTCCAACTCTCTTTCGCCCACAGTACACCCATTGCAATTAATTGGATTTTTAGCCATTTAATTACGTGTTCAGTAACTAATGTCTAGGCCTATCAACTACCAGGCAAAGAAATATGACGTTAGGCAAATTATTTAGGCTACACTTACCGACATTATCGGCTTCAAACTAGTTCAGTTAGCTTATGCAGTGAGTCAGTGATGGCGACAAACGTTAAAACTTTTAAATATCATGTTTAGATATATTTAACCTAGATTATTCAATATTTGTTGGTATTCTGACGTTGATTCAATGTGATCTTGATGAGCAAATTGATGTTGAATCAACGTCGGAATCTACATCGATTCAACATTCGCTTGCTATCTGGGAGGGTGGATGCCAAATTAATAATAAAATATAATAAAATGCACACCGGCCACCAAAGAATTTACTATGTAGGAAAAACCCCATACAAAATAACACTCCAGAAAATGTGAGTTATTTAGATACGATCACATTTTAACGTCATATTGATAGGCTAATTATTTAAGCGACTCCACTGAAAGAAGATTATGCGTGATTTGTTTTTTTTCTATCGGCATGGCAGCCAACACACACATAATTTATAACATTTTTAATTCACATTAACAGAGAGTGTGACAGTGTGTCCAGAAATGCTCTGTGAGTCCGTGATGATCCTTCAGCTTGACTGCCGCTTCACTGACAGGACAACACGTTGATGGATGAGATTTGCTAGCT
The DNA here is from genome assembly GCA_022702515.1 of Ilyophis sp. 1 JC-2022. NCBI lineage: Eukaryota > Metazoa > Chordata > Actinopteri > Anguilliformes > Synaphobranchidae > Ilyophis > Ilyophis sp. 1 JC-2022. The sequence goes on along the minus strand of JAKUDI010000911.1, from coordinate 8,587 downwards.
AGCTAACTAACCAACTAACGTTAGTAGGCTACATGTAGTCTACCCATGCAGCAATGGGCTACACACTGCCGTCCAGCTTAGTTACCTCCTCTGTAGCAGACAGTAGCCAAGTGGATTGAGTGAGCTAACTTGAATCCTCTGTGACTAGCATTTGCATGTAATATAGCCTACATTATATTAATCGCCATGTCTAGCCAGGGGAAGGCTTACACACTCTCCACCTATGCCGGTGTGGTGTCATTTTCTTTTAGTTAGCTAGCAGTTAACAGATGATTTGTCAGTCTAAAATAGCGAATTCTAGCTAATAATAGTTGTAATTTAGCTGTCTAGCTAATGATATAGTCCTACGTGAAGCAAGTTGTATAACGTTGACACAACTTGCTTCATGTTAATGGACAGTGCTCGTTAGCAAATGCAGCTGTTCTGTCGAGAGAATGGCTATAGATGTACAACATATTGATGTACTGGACTGCATTCGGATCCAAAATGAATGCTTTCTTCCTGTCGTTCCCTTTCTTTGCTTCAATGTGAATTCCCTTGCTGCCTTTACGGTTAGCTGGCAGCTAGTCGCCACGTCAGTTAGCTAGTGGTTAGCAGCTATTAGCTTGCAGCTAGCTTCTTGCTGCTTGTCGACCAGACTGCCTTCTCTTTCTCCTGCCATGCTATCCTGCCGTGTCTGCCACTTCTACATCTCTGGTCAACAAGTCTGTGGCTACTAACAAGCGACTCCTGGCTAACATCTTCCGAAACTGGCATGATGCTGAAATAAATACTACATCCCGCAACTCCTCGTACTCAAAAATCACACCACTTCACCATACATCACAGTCATAAAAAAACATGGGCTGTTACATCGACCCAGATACATCCACGAGGCTCGCGACGAAAGTATGTTTACTCGCGGTCTGATTATTCCATCCCGTCCCTGTGGTCAAACGAGCGCACTGTCGCAGCTTCATTACATCATCACCATAACAATACATGTGCGCTCTGCCTGCCTATGAACTTTGGTCAGAGCACTGCAGCCCGCCTAAAATCAACCATGCCTCAAATTTGCTCTGTTCAACACCTGATCCCTAAACAATAAAGGCCTTATACTCAGTGAATTCATAACAGAAAATAACCTGGACTTTCTCTGCCTCACTGAAACATGGCAAAACCCCCTGGAATATTTCTCTCTCAACCACACACCACACTACACCTCCCGGATATGGATACTTGGATAAACCACGCCGGAATAGCCACATTACATCAACAACACGTAAAAACCAGCACAGTACCCATTCCTGCCCTCTCTTCATTTGAGCACCTTGTTTTTAAACTGTCTGGACCTAAATCCCTGGTTACTGCAGTCATTTGCCGCCCCCCCCCCCAAACTAAACCCTGCATTCCTTTCCGACTTCTCTGAATTCCTCACACAAATCTGTTTTGCTACTGGGTGATTTCAACATACACGTTGAATGAACTGAATGCAAAACCACCACTGAACTCCTGGACATTCTAAACCTTTTCAATATCACCCAACATGTTGACTTCCCCACCCATAAAAAGGACACACACTGGATCTGGTTTGCACCTCCGGCATCTCCATCAGAAACCTGACCAGTTCTGATATTACCATTTCTGACCATTTAGCCATTACCATGGACATTAATATCCCAATCCCCCTCATCAAGCAGAAGCGCTCCATAACTTTCCGGAATCTCAAGTCCATCCACCTCTCCTCCCTTTCCTCCCTACTGGCTGACACCATCTCTGACTCTGCCCTCATCCAGAATGCTTCCTCCACTGACTTGGTCAGCATTTACAATGATGCACTCTCATCCTGTCTTAATCAGCTCACTCCCATAAAAACTAAGTCAGTTTCCTTCACTCACTCCGCTCCAAGGGCCACCAATTGGAACGGCTCGCCAATAGAACTGTTCTCACTGTTCACTCAGACGCCTACAAACAACACCAACTGCAATACAAAGATGCCCTCAACAGTGCACGCTCCTCTCACTACTCCTCCATCATTCAAGCTGGCAGCAATAACCCAAAGACACTTTTCTCTACTATAAGCAAACTCCTTAAACCTATGGACATCATCTCCAGCTCCTTCACCATCAGTAAATGTGATTAATTCCTATCGCATTTTAAAACTAAAATCGATATAATACACAGCCAACTGGCCACCTCCTCCTCCTCCAACATCTCTGGTCCAGAACCCATCTCCCCTCTACCTTCCAATAACCCACTCACATCCTTCTCTGAAATTACTACACCTGACCTATCCTCCATAATCATTGGCATGAAGACCTCAACCTGTGTCTTGGACCCTATCCCCTCCACCCTAGTTAAGGCCTGTCTCCCCTCACTTGCTCCTCTTATTACCAAAGTCATAAACTCCTCTTTATCCACAGGCTACATCCCCTCTGCCCTAAAGCTTGCTGCTGTCACCCCTATACTGAATAAAACTGGACTTGACCCCAACACCCCAACTACCGGCCTATCTCCAACCTCCCCTTCCTTTCAAAAATTTTAGAGCGAACTGTCGCCTCCCAATTAAAATCACCTGGACTCCAATAACCTCTTTGAATCTTTCCAATCTGGCTTCTGCTCCAGACACAGCACAGACACTGCTCTGTTAAAAGTCACCAACGAAATTCTCCTCTCTGCTGACTCTGGTTTCCTCTCCATCCTCATCCTCCTTGACCTCAGCGCCGTTTTCGACACCATTAACCACTCCATCCTCATCACACGCCTCCAGTCCTTCCTTGGCATAACTGGCACTGCCCTCTCCTGGTTAAAATCATATCTCCATCAACAACTACAAATCCTCCACTGCCCCAGTCACCCACGGTGTTCCCCAGGGCTTAGTGCTTGGTCCCCTTCTTTTCATTTTGTACATTCTACCACTTGGACAGATCCTCCGCCGCCATGGCCTCCAGTTTCACTGCTATGCTGATGATACACAATTATACCTCACCACCAAGTCCATCACTGCAGCCACCCATTGCACCCTCACCACCTGCCTCACTGAAGTAAAAACATGGACGCAAAATAACTTTCTTTAAATAACTTTCTTAAACTCAACTGCAATAAATAAGAAATCTTCATCATTTGCCCAAAATCTCTCACCCGCTCCACCCAGGACTTCTCAATTAACATCGACGGCTCCATTGTCACCAGTAGTAATATCATTCGGTTACTGTCAAAAAGTGATTGATGGGGTCAAAAGGTCAATTTATTAATATTAATGAGATTATGAAAATATATAATTATGCTTTTTGTTTTAAATGACAATTTTTTTATGATTATGTATTATTATTTGGGGTGGGTTGTGGGGGTTTTGTTTCAAGGGTTTGATGATGTCATTTTTATTGGTGGTTGTTGTAAACGTTGGTGTATAAATGTATAGGTTGTTAGTAGTAGTAGTAGCCGCAGCAATTAAGTTTAAAACAGTTTGTGTTAGCAGCAGCGTGTTAAAAGAATAAAATAATTCAAGCAGGTTGTTAAAACGTGAAAAAATAGCCGAGGCTATATCGAAAAAGCATTATATCGAAACATTGTAAATGCTTGTTAGAACCCCAGAAGTAAAAAACTTTTTTACTTTTAGAGGCCCCAGTGAATGACTACATAGAGACAGGAGTCAGGGTTCGGGTTCCGCAAAATCGTGATACTGTGTAAAATAGACAGGCTGAATATGGACAAAATGCAAGATAGAGAGCTTAAAAGAATGCCTAGAAGGGTTAGAAAGAAAGACCATGAAGAAATAATTTACATAAAAGAATATGTTACGTTTTAAAGAATTAAAACGAAAATACAAAAAAGAACTTAGAAAGATCACGGCGTTGCGGTGTTCCGTGGATACAAAATCTCCGCTAGAAGAGAGACAAGTTCTCAGCACGACGGTAGCTAGAAGCCACTGTGTATGAACATATGCTTCAGAGCAAGGTTTGTGTGTATCAAACAGGTATACGCCCCCAACATAAGAACTTCCTGTTACGCGGAATTTGACGGACGTTTACATGGTCCAATGATAGCTTGTAAAGTTTGTGTCACGAATCGCTTGAGTGCTTTTAACAGCTGTGAGTCGGAACTGGTTTTGGTGTTGATGTCTGAGTGACGCCAAACAGCTGGAACATAACCGCGGGGAGTCAAAGCCATTTTGAATATTGCATAGTGTATGACATTTTTTTTAAAAAGCCTAGAAATAAGTACAGTATACAAAGAACACAAAATAGCATTGAAAGAAAAACGGCAACGTGCTTTTTTTCCAAAACAAAGTAGCTAAAAGTACAAGGCCTATTAAAACTAATTACACAGAGGCATTTTATAATTATTTTATTTTTATAGCTTTAAATTATTTTTTCTGTAGGTCTAATAGACATGTTTGGTATCGAATGGCTTGTAAAAAGATGGGCTATTCAATTTAAACAGATTTTCTCTATTGTATGTAGCATATAATATGTAAACATAGTTAAAAAAAAAAAAAGGTCAATTGTCGGAAAGCCACGTATGCGTAGAAAATTGAGAGAACGCTTGAGCGACTTGGGGGAGGTGTGTGCATAGCCATATAGCTTTGCGGGGTGTAGCTATAAATCTTAAAACTTTTTGCATAGTCTATGCCTGTAGTCGAAACAGACATCAACGCTGGCGTCTAATCAACCTACTAAGAAGCTTGTCTACCTCGGTCTACCAACATGCAACTCTCCAGAAGTTATGCCGAAGAAATTTTTTATTTATTTATTTATTTTTTACACAGGCCTAGCTGAACTACAGAAAGCTGTCAGAGCAAAGCAGGTTAAGGGAATTTAACATTTCCAATCATCCAGGTGTCGGTATCACGAAGCCTTTTGATTTCATAGGTCTGGTAAGGGACTGTTAATTAACTGCTTCGTAATAATGCCATTGATATCCAGTCATTCTGTGAGAGATGTTGTCGGTCTAAGTTGGCTAAACCTCTCGTGCAGACTATTCCTCTAGGGTAAAAACCAGAACGGTGTTTTTGCTTATTAATATTATGACGTTAGTTTAGGTTTAAATTAATAATAATAAAAATATAATAGCCTAATACCTTCCATTTATACAGCGCCGAGGAGGAGGAAGCGCGCGTCTACATCAATTGGAGACACATAGGCTACAGCATGCAATAATGGGGTGTTCATTTTGTTAATGAAGGGCAATACTAATTAATAGGATAGTGGAGGGCGATGGAAGGGTCGGTGAGGGATAGCCTAGTTTGGGGTGTACAATTGTTGTGCAATTCCTATTATTAAAGGGTCTGGGGAATAGTGTGATTACGTGCCCAATCTAGCCTAGCCCACGCCACACTCCAGCACAGTAGGGGACGGTAATACCCCTTGAAGGTAGTATAGGTTACGAAGACCCAATAAACAAACACGAAGAAGAAGAAGAAGGCCTAGCTTTTGGGCTAAATAATTGTAGGCGACGCCGTGTAAAGTACGGCTAGCTAGCTGACTGTACAACTTTCTTCAAATAGCCTACTCAAATTTAATGTTGGCATTCTAAAACTTGTTTGTTGTTGTAACTTTAAAAAAAAAAAAAATAATTAGACGCAACATCGTGTAGGCTATTAAAATCACAAGGATATAATCTACTGGTTGGTCATGGAGAGGTTTGTGTAAAATATTTCGATTTTATTTGTTCTAAAACTTTAATTTGGAAAACCGTTTGCTACCTTGGTAGGCTATTAACTAGCCTACACGGCCACTCAGAAAGTGGCTTATCGCATAAAGTTATGTTGGCTAATTTATGGCTATGAACGTTTTCAGTATTCCAGGGTCCTGTATAACGAAGCAGGCTAAATGGGTTAGTTGGATAACTGTGCCAAAACGTTGTTTTTTATTAAAACACATTGGAAATCAATTACGGGGGCATAAAGAGTGTACGACTTTCTTTGTTTATTTATGCGTCTTCTCCAGTTTGTCTGCAACTCGCAAAAGTTTTTTGGGTGTGCGGGGCGTCATGCCAACAAAAACAACAGTGTAGGTAAAACCAAAGGCTTTAGATACAAGATACGATTTTCCCGTTTAAAAAAAAAAAAAAAAGTGTTTTGTTTATTTTGTCCGTACAAGCAAAAATGTTAGATTTAAGACGCGATAAGCAACTGGCGCCTTTCCACATTGGATTTTTTCAGTATACAAAGTGAAATTATCAGGCATGCGCACTCAGTAGTGTTTTCAGTTATCATGGCAACTAAAGTTACATAATGTAGACTATGTTTAGAGTGCAGCTAGTAGGATTTAAAGTTGGATTTCGTTGCATAGTCAAAATCATAACGGGTTTTGATGATTATGGCTTACAGCTAATGAAAACCAAAATTCAGTGTCTCAGAAAATTTGAATATTGTGAAAAAGTTAAATATTGGAAACTCATGGTGTCACACTCTAATCAGCTAATTAACTCAAAACACCTGCAAAGGTTTCCTGAGCCTTTAAATGGTCTCTCAGTCTGGTTCAGTAGGCTACACAATCATGGGGAAGACTGCTGACTTGACAGATGTCCAGAAGACAGTCATTGACACCCTAAGCCACAAATGGTCATTGCTAAAGAAGCTGGTTGTTCACAGAGTGCTGTATCCAAGCATATTCATAGAAAGTTGAGCGGAAGGAAAAAGTGTGGTAGGAAAAGGTGCACAAGCAACACGGATAACCGCAGCCTTGAGAGGATTGTCAAGCAAAATCCATTCAAGAATTTGGGGGAGCTTCACAAGGAGTGGACTGAGGCTGGAGTCAGTGCATCAAGAGCCACCACACACAGACAAATCCAGGACATGGGCTACAAATGTCGCATTCCTTGTGTCAAGCTACTCCTGAACCAGAGACAACGTCAGAAGCGTCTTACCTGGGCTAAGGAGAAAAAGAACTGGACTGTTGCTCAGTGGTCCAAAGTCCTCTTTTCAGATGAAAGTAAATTTTGCATTTCATTTGGAAATCAAGGTCCCAGAGTCTGGAGGAAGAGTGGAGAGGCACAGAATCCACGTTGCTTGAAGTCCAATGTGAAGTTTCCACAGTCAGTGATGATTTTGGGTGCCATGTCATCTGCTGGTGTTGGTCCACTGTGTTTTCTGAAGTCCACAGTCAACGCAGCCATCTACCAGGAAATTTTAGAGCACTTCATGCTTCCTTCTGCTGACAAGCTTTATGGAGATGCTGATTTCATTTTCCAGCAGGACTTGGCACCTGCCCACACTGCCAAAAGTACCAAAAGCTGGTTCAATGACCATGGTATTACTGTGCTTGATTGGCCAGCAAACTCGCCTGACCTGAACCCCATAGAGAATCTATGGGGTATTGTCAAGAGGAAGATGAGAGACACCAGACCCAACAATGCAGACGACCTGAAGGCCGCTATCAAAGCAACCTGGGCTTCCATTACACCTCAGCAGTGCCACAGGCTGATCGCCTCCATGCCACGCCACATTGATGCAGTAATTCATGCAAAAGGAGCCCCAACCAAGTATTGAGTGCATAGAAATGAACATACTTTTCAGAAGGCTGACATTTCTGTTTAAAATATCCTTTTTTATTGATCTTATGTAATATTCTAATTTTCTGAGACACTGAATTTGGGTTTTCATTAGCAGTAAGCCATAATCATCAAAATTACAAGAAATAAAGGCTTTAAATATTTCACTCTGTGTAATGAATCTATATAATATATGAGTTTCACTTTCTGACATGAGTGACAAAAAATATTCAAAATTTTTGAGCTGCACCTGTATATGCAGGAAACAAGGACAAAGTACCTGGATGCTACAGAGCCACTGCAGCAAAGGATGGACAAGCGTCAACCGCTACGAGTCCCATCAGACATCACAGTGGACAGGAGAAGTGAATTACAGTCACCCAAACCAGGAAGCTCCACCAGCAGAGGCAGGGTCGATACGACTGCTAACATTAATCTAACAGGAATTGAACTGTATGCATTAGAGACTGGCTAATGCCTTATAAAGCTGTAGTCTACTTTGTTGGCATAATATCTTTTTGGCATAATATTTGACACGGTCTGATGTCAGTGATGTTCTTGTGGCTCCCAGCTGACTGCTGTTTACCCAGATGGCTTGGATGAAAACTTGTCTGATGAACTTGTACTCTGTTTAGAGGACTGCATTTTCATGACACAATGAGTGTGTTTGCTGGGAAAATTCCAGGAAGAGCTTTGTTGCCAATGGTAAGAAGGAGTTGTTATTATTTCAAGCTGCCTACTTTGGTAAACAATGACTCATAGCATACGTCTTGGAAAATTTTGTTTAATTGTAGCAGGAAAAGGTTTAATATTAGCCTGACAAAATGTCTTAATTTGCCCTGGGAGAAAAAGTAGTTGCTTGCAGAAGTTTATATGGCTTTCTTGGGAAAGGGCACATTGTAATCTGATTTGATATACCCAATCAGATTGCATGGTGCATATTCAGATAATGGACACAGTGACAACAGAATCTAGTCACATACAGTAAAGCAGAAAAGAGATATATGGCATCGAAGCATGTGATATTTATTCCATTCTGAAATCAATGAAACAAACTTGTGTGAAAACATCCTATATAGGTAACCCCATTTGAAAAAAGTATACTAAGGTGTAT
>JAKUDI010000910.1:0-38000 GCA_022702515.1 Ilyophis sp. 1 JC-2022 | reverse complement strand
CAACACTGTGTTGGTTGATTTCTGAGAGGAATAGCAATATTTCACAAAGCAGGATTAGTGAATTAGCTGGATAACTGCACTGAGTAAAACCTGGAACCGTCCCAAATTTGGAACATGGAATCTGGAACATACCCCCACTGGTGTGTTGTATTTGAAGTTGTATACCCATGATCATCAGTACACAAAATGTACCATATGGTGTCTGGATGCTTCTCAAAAGACAGTTAGCAATCTGCCTACCTATTTCTGCAGCTACATTTAATGAGGGCAGATTAAGCACAATAATCAGCCAAAAGCTAATTGGGCACTGGTCCGATCAGGACAGCAAGCAAGTTTGAATATTTCCCCCCAAAACTGGAAGACAAATTTGTGACAAAATTACATAAATAACTGCAATAATAATCAATTGATAATGCAATAAATAAATAAGCAATGAAATATATAATGAAATAAATAAATAAGCAAAGAAATAAATAAATATCTATTTATTATTTGATGTCTTCTTATTTATTTCAAGGCGTTTTATTTCCAAAGGATACTTTGCATATTGGCTCTTATAGCAGAAAAGTCTACAACCACCATATTAGGGCGGTCAAGATCAGCTTATAAACAAATTGTAGTGTATTGACAGATCCTGATTGGGATGGCAGGTATGCCATCCGCCAAGTTACGGCTTGGTGGGGCATGCCCCATACCTATACAGCACAGTTTGGTACTTTTCAGGGTTTCCTACAGAAGTAACCACAATGACCACAGACTCTCAGCCCTTAAAAACATTAACTTATTTTATACATATTCATGTTTAGACACTCATGTCATGCAGCTGCATGTGTCTCACATATATCTTCTGAGAATCAATTGTAAAAGGAAACCAAATTAAATGTTAATTTAAACATGGGATTTCACAGAAGAATGTACGATCTAAAATGTAGAGAAACTCTTGTCAGTTTGTGAAATTTTGCAATGTAACATGATTATTATTTTGGGCAAAATAAGTATATCATACCAGACCAATATTAGATGGATTAATTGATATAACAGTGCATAATATATATGTACGAAAGTATACCATACACTTAGACAAGCTAGTATTAAATGCAAAATGTGAACTAGATGTGAGGATGAACTAAATGTGAACATACTATCAGATAAAAAGAGTGTGTCTGCCTCATAGCGACTAGAAACTGTTTAACCAATGTTACTTATGTTACTTATGATTTTTGAATCACAATCTTGCTGTGGATTTCAACATAGCCTAAACAAAAGGTTTTTAAAAAAAGAACATCTAAATGTTATTACTGAAAAAATAAACAAAGTAAGGCCTAGGGACAATTAACTTTCTGTTCAAAATCTGAACACAGTGCCTAACAAAAAAGACATCAATAGAAACATAATTACAAGAATTAATATTGTATCCAATACTCAATCCAATAAATTATAGCAATAACTGGTGAATCCATCTGTTAGCTACTGTCAGAAATATAGAAATCACATTGTAACTATCAAGCAGGATGATATATAGCCTAAATCTGAAAGTGCAGGGCACTATACAACATATTGACCCACGTGGGGAGTGAACAAAGCTGACCCAAGTCCAGCTATCCTTAGTTACTTTTGCTAATTTCGTCAAGCTTTCGCTTCGGAAAGCAAGTTTCCTCGCAAACCCGTGCCAGTGCGAGGAGCCGTCAGTTATAGTTAACCTGCATTTGTAGCTATGTAGCCCACTTTATGAAATTGAACACAGATTACCCCCTTGCTAATCAGTGTATTACATTTCATTAAGTTCATGGTCATGAACTGCTTTATTTTTCTAAGTAACCTAAAGGAAGCTAAACTAAGCATATTCAACCAATGCTTACTGTATTTACTCTGTACGAACAGTTGACACTATGCACATAACTCATAAATGCTTCCAGGTAACGGTTAATCAAGCCAAATAAGTTGTAGTGTTATCTTTAGTCTAATTCTTTGCTAAGAACCTATAGGCTAATGTCAGCTGTTGCTCTCAGCGTAAACAAAAGAAGCTTAACCTGTTGTCAGTGGAAGTGAGCAGCACTGCCATAACAGGGCAGAACTGTTCGTAGCCTATCGTGCACAGCTGGGTAAGTAACTAGCTAATGTTACAAAACAATTTAATTGAACATCATTTTTATATTTATTCTTTACTTAACCTATGTGACATGGACAATTTATTTGCTAATCTTTGCTCTTTTTGCAAATTTTTTTTTTTTTGATATAGCCTACAGAGCTACAACTCTTCATTTTAGTTAGGCTACAATCCTCAAATTATAAAGTAATGATTTCCAAACGGAAGCTTTATGGAGTCCATGGTGGTTAACAACAATTGCTATGCACAGGATTGGTGGTTCAGCTAGCCAGTGCTTTGTGTTGGGGAAGGAAAAAGAAAATGTTGGCTTGGTGCCCTCCTAGGGCGTGGTGCCCCTGGGCACGCACCCAATTGCCCATATGGTAGATCCGGTGTCGAGCGACAAAAAGGAAGGCGTCGCGCAACGTTTGGCATTTATACTTCAGGAATCTCAGTGCACAAATCTTAAAGATGTTTAACTTTTTAAAATTTGTGCAAATTTTGGGAGTGGGGGGGATTAATGACAAGCCCCCTAAATAAACAACAATGTGTAGTTAAAATGTTGCCCTATCTAACCTTGTAGCATTAGGCAACACATAAATCAAAACAATCATATATTCTACACTGTAACGTCCCGCTCCCTTCCTGTCCGTTCTCCAGGTTTTCCCTTTCCTCCCGTGTCATGTTTGGATTCCCTGTGTCCGTGTTTTCCCTGTCGCTACAGGCTGGGCGTGCCCCTTCTGTCTGTTCCTCTCTGTTCCCTCACTTCAGGTTCAACCTATCTCCTTTCCCCCTTCTTGCATGCATTCCGCACCAGTCAATTAGTCAATCACTCTCGGTTACATTCCTCATGCTTTTGGTTATTGGTTTCAATTTCACTCCCCTACTTATACCTCCCGCTGGCTGCTATTCGGCGCCAGTTCGTTAACGTTGTTCGTGCGTGTCATGGTCTCCTGGTTTCTGGTACTACTTGACTGAAAGCTCTGTTGTGGTTTTTTCCCTGGCTAACTCCTTGGTTCCAAGTCCAGTGTTCTGTAATATCCAGCCTGTAGCAGTCAAGTCTCCCCTGTTTGTGTTGCGGTACCCCTGCTCCCAGTTAACGTTGCCTGTGCAGTGGGGTGCCCTGCCTCCAGCCCAGTTCCTGTTGGACCCCCCGGTCCAGATCCCGTTCCCGTGATCCAGTTCCTGTTGGACCTCCCGGTCCAGATCCAGTTGCCTGCGCAGTGGGGTGCTCTGCCTCCAGTCCAGTTCCTGTTGGACCCCCCGGTCCAGAGCCCGTTCCCGTGATCCAGTTCCGGTTGGACCTCCCGGTCCAGATCCAGTTGCCTGCGCAGTTGGGTGCTCTGCCTCCAGTCCAGTTCCTGTTGGACCCCCCGGTCCAGAGCCCGTTCCCGTGATCCAGTTCCGGTTGGACCTCCCGGTCCAGATCCAGTTGCCTGCGCAGTTGGGTGCTCTGCCTCCAGTCCAGTTCCTGTTGGACCCCCCGGTCCAGAGCCCGTTCCCGTGATCCAGTTCCTGTTGGACCTCCCGGTCCGGATCCAGTCCAGTTCCTGTTGGACCCCGCGGTCCAGAGCCCGTTCCCGTGATCCAGTTCCTGTTGGACCTCCCGGTCCAGATCCAGTCCGGTTCCGGTTCGGAACCCACATCCTGTCTCAAGTCCAGTTCCGGTTCGGAACAACCCTCTGTTCCCGTGACCCAGTTCCTGTTGGACCTCCCGGTCCTGATCCAGTCCAGTTCCGGTTCGGAACAAACCTTCGTTCCCGTGATTCGGTTCCAGTGTGGGCCTCCCGGTCCAGTACAAGTCCAGCTCCGGTTTGGAGCAGTTCGCTACTTCCTGGACCCTCTTAACTATTGTGTTAAGTTTGTGTTGAGCTTGGGACTACCCCAAAGCTCCGAATAAATCCTCATTTCTGTTTCCCTGTCTCTTGGTCGTTGCATTTGGGTTCAGCCCGTGTTTGGGTTCGTGACAGAACGAACTGGCCTTAAACATGGACCCAGCCGACCTCGAGCAGGGTCGCCACGCCTTCCACTCTATGGAGATCGTCCCATTCGGCACGGATTCCTATGAGGAATACCTCATGGGAATCTTGGGGCTAACTCCGGAGTTTATCCGCCGTCATGCCGACCACTACCCATCACTCCGGACTCCTCCTCCCAGCTCCCACTCCGTTAGGCTCGGAGTGGTCTCTCTCCATCCGGATAGCTCCGAGCCAAGCCACAACCCCACACCTTCTAATTTTGAAGGTACCTGTCTTGCCCTTTGCCCGAGGGGCTGTGGTCCCAGGAGGAAGCGATGGGGTCCTGGCTCCCGGCTCCACCGACGGGCTCGGCCACCCGTTGACGGAGGATCCATCACCCTTCCGTCCCTGCCCAAGCCTCCTGTCCCGTTCCGACCCAGCCCTCCTGTCCCGTTCCGACCAAGCCCTCCTGTCCCGTTCCGTCCAAGCCCTCCTGTCCCGTTCCGACCCAGCCCTCCTGTCCCGTTCCGACCCAGCTCTCCTGTCCCGTTCCGACCCAGCTCTCCTGTCCCGTTCCGACCCAGCTCTCCTGTCCCGTTCCGACCCAGCCCTCCTGTCCCGTTCCGACCCAGCCCTCCTGTCCCGTCCCGTCCCAGCTCTCCTGTCCCGTCCCGTCCCAGCTCTCCTGTCCCGTCCCGTCCCAGCTCTCCTGTCCCGTCCCGTCCCAGCTCTCCTGTCCCGTCCCGTCCCAGCTCTCCTGTCCCGTCCCGTCCCAGCTCTCCTGTCCCGTCCCGTCCCAGCTCTCCTGTCCCGTCCCGTCCCAGCTCTCCTGTCCCGTCCCGTCCCAGCTCTCCTGTCCCGTCCCGTCCCAGCTCTCCTGTCCCGTCCCGTCCCAGTTCTCCTGTCCCGCCCCGGTCCATGCCTCCTGTCCCGCCCCGGTCCATGCCTCCTGTCCCGCCCCGGTCCATGCCTCCTGTCCCGCCCCGGTCCAAGCCTCCTGTCCCGCCCCGGTCCATGCCTCCTGTCCCGCCCCGGTCCATGCCCCCTGTCCCGCCCCGGTCCATGCCCCCTGTCCCGTCCCGTCCCGGCTCTCCTGTCCCGTCCCGTCCCAGCTCTCCTGTCCCGTCCCGTCCCAGCTCTCCTGTCCCGTTCCGTCCCAGCTCTCCTGTCCCGTCCCAGCTCTCCTGTCCCGTCCCGTCCCAGCTCTCCTGTCCCGTCCCGGTCCATGCCTCCTGTCCCGCCCCGGTCCATGCCCCCTGTCCCGCCCCGGTCCATGCCTCCTGTCCCGCCCCGGTCCATGCCTCCTGTCCCGCCCCGGTCCATGCCCCCTGTCCCGCCCCGGTCCATGCCTCCTGTCCCGCCCCGGTCCAGGCCTCCTGTCCCGCACCGGTCCATGCCTCCTGTCCCGCACCGGCCCATGCCTCCTGTCCGGTCCCTTTCCACGCCACCAGTCCCGTCCCGTTCCCTGCCTCCTCTCAAGTTGCGGGACCAGTTAACCTCCTGTCCTGAACGGCCGAGCTCGCTAGCCTCCTGTCCTGAGCGGCCGAGCCTGCTAGCCTCCTGTCCTGAGCGGCCGAGCCTGCTAACCTCCTGTCCGGAGCAGCCGAGCCTGCTAACCCCCTGTCCTGAGCAGCCCAGCCTGCTAAACTCCTGTCCTGAGCAGCCCAGCCTGCTAAACTCCTGTCCTGAGCAGCCCAGCCTGCTAACCTCCTGTCCTGAGCAGCCCAGCCTGCTAACCTCCTGTCCTGAGCGGCCCAGCCTGCTAACCTCCTGTCCTGAGCAGCCCAGCCTGCTAACCTCCTGTCATGAGCAGCCCAGCCTGCTAAACTCCTGTCCTGAGCAGCCCAGCCTGCTAACCTCCTGTCCTGAGCAGCCCAGCCTGCTAACCTCCTGCCCTGAGCAGCCCAGCCTGCTAACCTCCTGTCCTGAGCAGCCCAGCCTGCTAACCTCCTGTCCTGAGCAGCCCAGCCTGCTAAACTCCTGTCCTGAGCAGCCCAGTCTGCTAACCTCCTGTCCTGAGCAGCCCAGCCTGCTAACCTCCTGTCCTGAGCAGCCCAGCCTGCTAACCTCCTGTCCTGAGCAGCCCAGCCTGCTAACCTCCTGTCCTGAGCAGCCCAGCCTGCTAAACTCCTGTCCTGAGCAGCCCAGCCTGCTAACCTCCTGTCCTGAGCAGCCAAGCCAGCTAACCACCGCCGGCCCCCTGAGCGATGCAGCCGTCGCCGCCGGCCCCCTGAGCGATGCAGCCGTCGCCGCCGGCCCCCTGAGCGATGCAGCCGTCGCAGACGGCTCCCTGAGCCGGTCTCCTGAGCGATGTAGCCATCGCAGTCTGTCCTGTCTGCGCCGCCGTCCTCCTGAACGGTCCTGTCTGCGCCATCGTCCTCCTGAGCGGTCCTGTCGGCGCCGTCGTCCTCCTGAGCGGTCCTGTCTGCACCGCCGTCCTCCTGAACGGTCCTGTCTGCACCGTCGTCCTCCCGAGCGGTCCTGTCTGCACCGCCGTCCTCCTGAGCGTTCCTGTCTGCACCGCCGTCCTCCTGAGCGGTCCTGTCTGCACCGTCGTCCTCCTGAGCGGTCCTGTCTGCACCGTCGTCCTCCTGAGCGGTCCTGTCTGCACCGCCGTCCTCCTGAGCGGTCCTGTCGGCGCCGCCGTCCTCCTGAATGGTCCTGTCTGCACCGTCGTCCTCCTAAGCGGTCCTGTCTGCACCGTCGTCCTCCTGAGCGGTCCTGTCTGCACCGTCGTCCTCCGGAGCGGTCCTGGCTCCACAAGAGCCTTATTCTGGACCACTCTCTCATCTCCGGCTTTCACAACCAGTTCCCGGACAGGATTAGGCCTTCAGATACGCCAGGTGGCGTTCTTTGAGGGGGGGGTACTGTAACGTCCCGCTCCCTTCCTGTCCGTTCTCCAGGTTTTCCCTTTCCTCCCGTGTCATGTTTGGATTCCCTGTGTCCGTGTTTTCCCTGTCGCTACAGGCTGGGCGTGCCCCTTCTGTCTGTTCCTCTCTGTTCCCTCACTTCAGGTTCAACCTATCTCCTTTCCCCCTTCTTGCATGCATTCCGCACCAGTCAATTAGTCAATCACTCTCGGTTACATTCCTCATGCTTTTGGTTATTGGTTTCAATTTCACTCCCCTACTTATACCTCCCGCTGGCTGCTATTCGGCGCCAGTTCGTTAACGTTGTTCGTGCGTGTCATGGTCTCCTGGTTTCTGGTACTACTTGACTGAAAGCTCTGTTGTGGTTTTTTCCCTGGCTAACTCCTTGGTTCCAAGTCCAGTGTTCTGTAATATCCAGCCTGTAGCAGTCAAGTCTCCCCTGTTTGTGTTGCGGTACCCCTGCTCCCAGTTAACGTTGCCTGTGCAGTGGGGTGCCCTGCCTCCAGCCCAGTTCCTGTTGGACCCCCCGGTCCAGATCCCGTTCCCGTGATCCAGTTCCTGTTGGACCTCCCGGTCCAGATCCAGTTGCCTGCGCAGTGGGGTGCTCTGCCTCCAGTCCAGTTCCTGTTGGACCCCCCGGTCCAGAGCCCGTTCCCGTGATCCAGTTCCGGTTGGACCTCCCGGTCCAGATCCAGTTGCCTGCGCAGTTGGGTGCTCTGCCTCCAGTCCAGTTCCTGTTGGACCCCCCGGTCCAGAGCCCGTTCCCGTGATCCAGTTCCGGTTGGACCTCCCGGTCCAGATCCAGTTGCCTGCGCAGTTGGGTGCTCTGCCTCCAGTCCAGTTCCTGTTGGACCCCCCGGTCCAGAGCCCGTTCCCGTGATCCAGTTCCTGTTGGACCTCCCGGTCCGGATCCAGTCCAGTTCCTGTTGGACCCCGCGGTCCAGAGCCCGTTCCCGTGATCCAGTTCCTGTTGGACCTCCCGGTCCAGATCCAGTCCGGTTCCGGTTCGGAACCCACATCCTGTCTCAAGTCCAGTTCCGGTTCGGAACAACCCTCTGTTCCCGTGACCCAGTTCCTGTTGGACCTCCCGGTCCTGATCCAGTCCAGTTCCGGTTCGGAACAAACCTTCGTTCCCGTGATTCGGTTCCAGTGTGGGCCTCCCGGTCCAGTACAAGTCCAGCTCCGGTTTGGAGCAGTTCGCTACTTCCTGGACCCTCTTAACTATTGTGTTAAGTTTGTGTTGAGCTTGGGACTACCCCAAAGCTCCGAATAAATCCTCATTTCTGTTTCCCTGTCTCTTGGTCGTTGCATTTGGGTTCAGCCCGTGTTTGGGTTCGTGACAGAACGAACTGGCCTTAAACATGGACCCAGCCGACCTCGAGCAGGGTCGCCACGCCTTCCACTCTATGGAGATCGTCCCATTCGGCACGGATTCCTATGAGGAATACCTCATGGGAATCTTGGGGCTAACTCCGGAGTTTATCCGCCGTCATGCCGACCACTACCCATCACTCCGGACTCCTCCTCCCAGCTCCCACTCCGTTAGGCTCGGAGTGGTCTCTCTCCATCCGGATAGCTCCGAGCCAAGCCACAACCCCACACCTTCTAATTTTGAAGGTACCCGTCTTGCCCTTTGCCCGAGGGGCTGTGGTCCCAGGAGGAAGCGATGGGGTCCTGGCTCCCGGCTCCACCGACGGGCTCGGCCACCCGTTGACGGAGGATCCATCACCCTTCCGTCCCTGCCCAAGCCTCCTGTCCCGTTCCGACCCAGCCCTCCTGTCCCGTTCCGACCAAGCCCTCCTGTCCCGTTCCGTCCAAGCCCTCCTGTCCCGTTCCGACCCAGCCCTCCTGTCCCGTTCCGACCCAGCTCTCCTGTCCCGTTCCGACCCAGCTCTCCTGTCCCGTTCCGACCCAGCCCTCCTGTCCCGTTCCGACCCAGCCCTCCTGTCCCGTTCCGACCCAGCCCTCCTGTCCCGTCCCGTCCCAGCTCTCCTGTCCCGTCCCGTCCCAGCTCTCCTGTCCCGTCCCGTCCCAGCTCTCCTGTCCCGTCCCGTCCCAGCTCTCCTGTCCCGTCCCGTCCCAGCTCTCCTGTCCCGTCCCGTCCCAGCTCTCCTGTCCCGTCCCGTCCCAGCTCTCCTGTCCCGTCCCGTCCCAGCTCTCCTGTCCCGTCCCGTCCCAGCTCTCCTGTCCCGTCCCGTCCCAGTTCTCCTGTCCCGCCCCGGTCCATGCCTCCTGTCCCGCCCCGGTCCATGCCTCCTGTCCCGCCCCGGTCCATGCCTCCTGTCCCGCCCCGGTCCAAGCCTCCTGTCCCGCCCCGGTCCATGCCTCCTGTCCCGCCCCGGTCAATGCCCCCTGTCCCGCCCCGGTCCATGCCCCCTGTCCCGTCCCGTCCCGGCTCTCCTGTCCCGTCCCGTCCCAGCTCTCCTGTCCCGTCCCGTCCCAGCTCTCCTGTCCCGTTCCGTCCCAGCTCTCCTGTCCCGTCCCAGCTCTCCTGTCCCGTCCCGTCCCAGCTCTCCTGTCCCGTCCCGGTCCATGCCTCCTGTCCCGCCCCGGTCCATGCCCCCTGTCCCGCCCCGGTCCATGCCTCCTGTCCCGCCCCGGTCCATGCCTCCTGTCCCGCCCCGGTCCATGCCCCCTGTCCCGCCCCGGTCCATGCCTCCTGTCCCGCCCCGGTCCAGGCCTCCTGTCCCGCACCGGTCCATGCCTCCTGTCCCGCACCGGCCCATGCCTCCTGTCCGGTCCCTTTCCACGCCACCAGTCCCGTCCCGTTCCCTGCCTCCTCTCAAGTTGCGGGACCAGTTAACCTCCTGTCCTGAACGGCCGAGCTCGCTAGCCTCCTGTCCTGAGCGGCCGAGCCTGCTAGCCTCCTGTCCTGAGCGGCCGAGCCTGCTAACCTCCTGTCCGGAGCAGCCGAGCCTGCTAACCCCCTGTCCTGAGCAGCCCAGCCTGCTAAACTCCTGTCCTGAGCAGCCCAGCCTGCTAAACTCCTGTCCTGAGCAGCCCAGCCTGCTAACCTCCTGTCCTGAGCAGCCCAGCCTGCTAACCTCCTGTCCTGAGCGGCCCAGCCTGCTAACCTCCTGTCCTGAGCAGCCCAGCCTGCTAACCTCCTGTCATGAGCAGCCCAGCCTGCTAAACTCCTGTCCTGAGCAGCCCAGCCTGCTAACCTCCTGTCCTGAGCAGCCCAGCCTGCTAACCTCCTGCCCTGAGCAGCCCAGCCTGCTAACCTCCTGTCCTGAGCAGCCCAGCCTGCTAACCTCCTGTCCTGAGCAGCCCAGCCTGCTAAACTCCTGTCCTGAGCAGCCCAGTCTGCTAACCTCCTGTCCTGAGCAGCCCAGCCTGCTAACCTCCTGTCCTGAGCAGCCCAGCCTGCTAACCTCCTGTCCTGAGCAGCCCAGCCTGCTAACCTCCTGTCCTGAGCAGCCCAGCCTGCTAAACTCCTGTCCTGAGCAGCCCAGCCTGCTAACCTCCTGTCCTGAGCAGCCAAGCCAGCTAACCACCGCCGGCCCCCTGAGCGATGCAGCCGTCGCCGCCGGCCCCCTGAGCGATGCAGCCGTCGCCGCCGGCCCCCTGAGCGATGCAGCCGTCGCCGCCGGCCCCCTGAGCGATGCAGCCGTCGCAGACGGCTCCCTGAGCCGGTCTCCTGAGCGATGTAGCCATCGCAGTCTGTCCTGTCTGCGCCGCCGTCCTCCTGAACGGTCCTGTCTGCGCCATCGTCCTCCTGAGCGGTCCTGTCGGCGCCGTCGTCCTCCTGAGCGGTCCTGTCTGCACCGCCGTCCTCCTGAACGGTCCTGTCTGCACCGTCGTCCTCCCGAGCGGTCCTGTCTGCACCGCCGTCCTCCTGAGCGTTCCTGTCTGCACCGCCGTCCTCCTGAGCGGTCCTGTCTGCACCGTCGTCCTCCTGAGCGGTCCTGTCTGCACCGTCGTCCTCCTGAGCGGTCCTGTCTGCACCGCCGTCCTCCTGAGCGGTCCTGTCGGCGCCGCCGTCCTCCTGAATGGTCCTGTCTGCACCGTCGTCCTCCTAAGCGGTCCTGTCTGCACCGTCGTCCTCCTGAGCGGTCCTGTCTGCACCGTCGTCCTCCGGAGCGGTCCTGGCTCCACAAGAGCCTTATTCTGGACCACTCTCTCATCTCCGGCTTTCACAACCAGTTCCCGGACAGGATTAGGCCTTCAGATACGCCAGGTGGCGTTCTTTGAGGGGGGGGTACTGTAACGTCCCGCTCCCTTCCTGTCCGTTCTCCAGGTTTTCCCTTTCCTCCCGTGTCATGTTTGGATTCCCTGTGTCCGTGTTTTCCCTGTCGCTACAGGCTGGGCGTGCCCCTTCTGTCTGTTCCTCTCTGTTCCCTCACTTCAGGTTCAACCTATCTCCTTTCCCCCTTCTTGCATGCATTCCGCACCAGTCAATTAGTCAATCACTCTCGGTTACATTCCTCATGCTTTTGGTTATTGGTTTCAATTTCACTCCCCTACTTATACCTCCCGCTGGCTGCTATTCGGCGCCAGTTCGTTAACGTTGTTCGTGCGTGTCATGGTCTCCTGGTTTCTGGTACTACTTGACTGAAAGCTCTGTTGTGGTTTTTTCCCTGGCTAACTCCTTGGTTCCAAGTCCAGTGTTCTGTAATATCCAGCCTGTAGCAGTCAAGTCTCCCCTGTTTGTGTTGCGGTACCCCTGCTCCCAGTTAACGTTGCCTGTGCAGTGGGGTGCCCTGCCTCCAGCCCAGTTCCTGTTGGACCCCCCGGTCCAGATCCCGTTCCCGTGATCCAGTTCCTGTTGGACCTCCCGGTCCAGATCCAGTTGCCTGCGCAGTGGGGTGCTCTGCCTCCAGTCCAGTTCCTGTTGGACCCCCCGGTCCAGAGCCCGTTCCCGTGATCCAGTTCCGGTTGGACCTCCCGGTCTAGATCCAGTTGCCTGCGCAGTTGGGTGCTCTGCCTCCAGTCCAGTTCCTGTTGGACCCCCCGGTCCAGAGCCCGTTCCCGTGATCCAGTTCCGGTTGGACCTCCCGGTCCAGATCCAGTTGCCTGCGCAGTTGGGTGCTCTGCCTCCAGTCCAGTTCCTGTTGGACCCCCCGGTCCAGAGCCCGTTCCCGTGATCCAGTTCCTGTTGGACCTCCCGGTCCGGATCCAGTCCAGTTCCTGTTGGACCCCGCGGTCCAGAGCCCGTTCCCGTGATCCAGTTCCTGTTGGACCTCCCGGTCCAGATCCAGTCCGGTTCCGGTTCGGAACCCACATCCTGTCTCAAGTCCAGTTCCGGTTCGGAACAACCCTCTGTTCCCGTGACCCAGTTCCTGTTGGACCTCCCGGTCCTGATCCAGTCCAGTTCCGGTTCGGAACAAACCTTCGTTCCCGTGATTCGGTTCCAGTGTGGGCCTCCCGGTCCAGTACAAGTCCAGCTCCGGTTTGGAGCAGTTCGCTACTTCCTGGACCCTCTTAACTATTGTGTTAAGTTTGTGTTGAGCTTGGGACTACCCCAAAGCTCCGAATAAATCCTCATTTCTGTTTCCCTGTCTCTTGGTCGTTGCATTTGGGTTCAGCCCGTGTTTGGGTTCGTGACATACACAATGTATTAAAAGTAAATTTTTAAAGAATTGTACACTGTACAAAAAATTATCAGTCATACTTTAAACAAAGTCTCCATATGAAGGCTTTATATAGCATATGTGACATAACCAACAATTTCACCTGGCTAATGGCTAAACATTATACTGGGTGACATAAAACATGCTTATATAGGAGGCTAGGCTAACTGTGACACATCTGGCATAACATGTTGCATAAGAAGGTGTTATGTCACTCTTTATGAAGCATGACATTTGCTTATGTATGATTTATGAAGCCATTATGTCATGTTTATGAAGGCATTATATAGCATATATAAAGCCTTCATATTCATTTAAAGTGTGACCACATTATACAAAACAATCCACCGTCTTTGGTAGCCAAGACTGTGTCCCGTCCTCCTGACCGCCTGTCTCATCAGGCTTTCTGTGGACCAGCTTTGCTCTGCACGTCATAACGTATAGAGTTAGAAATCGTGATGGAAATGCCTTTGGTGAAAAGGGTAGCCTATTTTGCAGGTAGCCTATAGCCTGTCTGGAATGACACTAAAATGATCTTGTAGACAGATCTATCGATTAAAGGTCATTTAGTCATTTTTATGGACCAGTAATGACAAATACCCCTCTCTCTTTTACAAGCCGTTTAGAATCGTTTGGCTTTTCTACGTTGAAAGGGGAGTCCAATAAATGGTAATCTATTTGCATATCCCCATCTGCCGTACCCTGGTACTTGAGACCGTCCTGGTTGGCATTCAGAGCTAGTGTGCAAATTAATATCGCTGCATTAGAAAATTACACATTAAGTTAAGGCGGTTAAATTCACAAGTTTAACATACCAGCAATGGCCCATAAAACATGTCTATTCCTGGCTGTCGGGCTGTTAAATCACTGCACGCCCTTCGAAAAGTTCAAATTGTGTGCCAAAAGTGGGTTGATCTCATTAAAGGTCCCATGAGTTTGCCTACTTTTAGCATTCATGTGCAGAGTGGCATGATACTTATGTGCTGGTAAAATATGAACTCGGTAACCTACTACCTCCCATTTAAAAAAGAAGAGAGTAGGGTAGTGCCAGCCTTTTCCTCCTTTAGCACCTATCACCACAGAGTATAATTACGAGCAAGTGGAGATTTCAATCATGACTATCAAAACTGCCCATGTTGCCCAAGCTGCCTGGTTGCCCCAGTAACATATCGCAATGGCGCCGGTTCCCATATAACCGATACCTACCTACCGGGAATCCAATGCATATTTCTGAGCTAAAGGTGTTCTGCCAGGAAGAATTGAAAGAAACTTAGCTGGCTACAGGGAGCATTTGCAAGCTGTTATAGTTGCCAGAGTACTAACAAAGTACTAACTGACAGGGTTCCCAAACTTTTTCACAGGGCCGTTTTCATTTTTTATTATTTTAAATAAAAAGTAATCTTGCTTTAAAATTTGAAGAAATGTGTAATGTTAACTTTGTAGCATTCAGAGTTCAGGTTCGATTCTGTGCACTTAGATATTAATTGTAAAATGCATTTTGGCCAGGGGTGCCCAAATTTTTGCACCCCACTGTAGGCGTCATTTTGGTATGGCGATTATTATTCATAAAAAAGTGACGATTTTGTTTTGACATTCATTCAAGTACGTGATAAGTAATAGTTTGAAGAACAGACACAATCTCTCATCATATTACAATTTATTGCCTAGGTGGCGGACGTCGAGACAATATATAGCCTAATGCCCTATGATAATACCATGTTATAGTTCACCAAACTAGAATGGGAATAAGCTCCGCCTCAGCCTTTCTCACACTAGAAAGTAAAATCAACGCAGTCTCGTCAACAAGCATGGAGATCTTTTTTTTTACTGAGGAAGATTTTCTGAGAAAAAAACAAGTAGTCTATAACAAGCGACATAAACATGGTGATTTTCTGTGGCCACAAATGGTATCCATAATCCACACACCAGCAATTAGAGATTAGTTTTTTGTAAGACCACAGTGAGACACACTCTCGCATTTCCAGCCGCAC
Organism: Ilyophis sp. 1 JC-2022; assembly: GCA_022702515.1. Taxonomy (NCBI): domain Eukaryota; kingdom Metazoa; phylum Chordata; class Actinopteri; order Anguilliformes; family Synaphobranchidae; genus Ilyophis; species Ilyophis sp. 1 JC-2022. Next base: position 23,522 of record JAKUDI010000910.1, on the reverse strand, counting down.
AGGTATTTATTCGAAGGAAAATATACACCCCCACAAACATTTTTTTAGTAGAAAGCAACCCAGGGAGCAGGTACAAGAAACAGGTCATTAGAACATCATGCCCTGTGCCACCCACATTTTGAGAAACGCACCCGTATAGCGTAGGTTAGAATACGGCGTATCTAATCCTGTGTAAAAAACGCACAGGAGAGGCACTTAAGCACATGGCTTAAGTTGGCGATCTGAACCTGGCCCTTAGTGTAGAATGTTGCATTTGGAACCCCATACTGCTAAGCTGTAAATGCACAGTGTACATATGAATCTTTGGATATTTACCAGAGTACTAGACCATTCTGGTTCCAGGACAGGAATCAAAAACATTTATCATGACCCATTTAGGCTTGAAATAGAATGTTTACCCAAGATCATTTCTGTGAACCTGTTCAAGTCCAGGTCCACATGTTGAAAGGGGGCTATGCGAAAGTGTGCTGAAACATCAGGAAGTTTACTCAGACTATTTTTAGGTGCCTGTGTGTTTACACAGGGCTGATACTAAAGTTAAACCAGGTAATGCTCTGACATTTCTTTGTATTGCTGTGCTGTTATTAAGATTGCTATTACTATCATTAACTTAATAGAGCAACACCATATTGCTTTTTGATCTGCTAATAACCGCGTTAATGATCAGAGCAAAAAGACAGTATATTGTGCAGTACTACAGTCTTTATGTACAGTAAGGCCGTGACCGAATACAACCCCTGTTCCCTGTCCACTGTCCCCTGTCCACTCAGACCCCTGTCCCTATGTGCCCTGTCCCCTCACTTTGCAAGCAGTGTGTGAAAGAAATCCCGTAAAACTCTTTCCAAACTATTGAGGAAGTAATAGTTATATAGTCATAATATATCCTTTTTTTTTTTTGGAGAATATCAATCAGTTAACATTGTTACAAAGTGTAGATTATGAATGAAGATGGAATTAACAAAAATAAAAAAGAGTATTTTGTAATATTAACCTATTTTATACCATAGATATACATATACTCTCTATGTCTTTTACGCTTTTACTTCCTTTCAATGAGTTAAATTGGATTTCTTATATGGGTGTTCTGGGCCAGTAAACAAAGAATAAATCATCTAATTTAAAAATGCTGCCATGCACATACTTTTGTTAATGGATGTTAACTTTGATCCATAGTCATTGTTGAAAGTTTTTTTTTGGAAATGCTGCTGGAGTAAGTGCAATGCCAAAGAATGCTTTAAACACTAAAACCATCTATTCTTTTTTATTACACTCCCAAAAATTATTTTATTTATGGGGAGGATCAGTAGACAACACTTCAATTCTAAAGGATCAGTAACAGCAACAGGACTCCAAAATGAAGAAATCCTGATTAAGCAAAGAGAACATAATGATTAAAACAAGTTTCATCCACTGAATCAGGTAGATAAATTCTGTCAGATCCTTTTTCTTTTTTTTTTTTACCAGAAAGGAATTTTGTTTACTAAAAAACATAAACTACAATTCAGTCTTGCAATATGATTCCAGTGGCCTGTGGCAAATCATTGTCAAAATGGAATGAAAAGTTTTTTTTGCCATTGTAATTTTATAACAACGACGTGTCACTGTACTTCCTTCCCCCTTCTGTTTCATAGCAGTTGCACTTCTCTATCGTTGTCAGTAAGTCACAAACACAGAGCAGGCTGTGTAATAATATGTCGAATAGGGCACTTTGTAGTGGAAATTCCCATCAGAATGTATGAATTACAATTTACAGAAAGAATACTTTCAGTGAAATACTGGGGACACACTTCATATGTGGAGAGCATAACTTATACTCGCTTTAGTTCTTCTGAAGGACTCTCCAAACATATCATGACCATTATATTACTGGCACAAGCTATTTCAGAAGACACAGAGTAAATAAACAGGTATCACTAAATAAATACTGGCCTAAGAGAACATTGAGGGCAGCTGACACGTAAGGTTTGAAGTCTATTTGAAATGTATTTATTTATTGTCAAGTAAAAGGCAGACCTCATTTGTACTCAGGGATAGCATGAGTTTGACTAATTTCGGCCTGCTTACCTACACCTTCAAACAGCTGTGTCACAGCCAAGTGGCACAAAGGTCGCAGTGCTGCATGCTTTAGCTCACTACAGATTTATGTGATGTTGTGCTATAGTTATCTGATGCACTGTAAGCGGACCTGCCTTGTGCATATTTTATATCATTAAAGTAAAACACATTCAGAATAGTTAGTCATTTAAACACTTTATTTTCAAACATCTTTCAAATATGAATACATTTAAGTACTAATGATTGTATTATATTTTTATATGATGTCAATATGATGTCAATTATACACAGTTTAGCAGACAGATCAATCCATTACTTTAACTCCTGATTCAACAAATTAACTAAAAAAACTACCAGAAGCCAACGCACCAACCAGCTCTTCTTAGACAAGATTGGGAACCCTGGTACATAGTAGATCAATTTACTGTCATGAGGTCACAGATTGGTCTAGGTCTGGGGTCTGCAATCCTGGTCCTGGAGAGCCACAGGGTTTGCCTTATGCAGACCCCTGACCTAGATCCACAGCCACACATAGAGTTTACACTGACTTCAACGGTGATTCAAACAGCACACTATTCAATAATGTAAATAAAGGTTTTGCCATTTTAAATGATGATTTGTACTATTTCTGTCATGGCCAAGCGATAATTAGAACAGCAGTGCAGAAGTTCTTGGATGTGTTGCTGGAAGACTTGATTTCCACAGTCCATGCATGTATAATGGTGCTGCACATTTGGGATTAAGTACAGATACCATCAGGGAATGAGAGCCACAGTACCCACTGAACTGCAAAGAGACTAATAACATTTCTATGGAAATGGTACATCGGGACACCAAAGAATGAATCACTTGGAGGACAGTGACCGATTTAGGCCAATCTCATTATGATATAAATATATTCCTGTGTAACCTCTTTTTAGTGTAGAACTGACAGAACTAGGTTGCCAAGTGGGCTGCATATTACCTAATTTGCATGCATTTTACACCAAAGAGTGCAATTGAAATCACATTTGGGTCCCCTACTACAGCTGTAATAAATAGGTTTCTATCATGGGTTGTTGTAAAAGGTATTTCACCCTCAATATGGAGGGCCTACTGTAAGTTCAGTAGCTTTTCAAAATCATATTTGAACATGAAAGTGCAAGACAAAAACCGTAATCTAGAAATCCCACAAATTATTTTCTTGGGATCTATGTTCTTTTGACCCGTGATGTAATAAAAGATTCAAGACCAAAATGATCCTTGATTGAAAGTGTTAACAGATATAGAAAAATCACACGCTATTATTGTTTTCTTTCCTGTATCGTTTCCCCTCAGTAGACTTTGAGCATTATGTTTCCTTTCCCTCCTGGCAGAAGTCCACCATGTGCGTATGAAAAGGAATGAAACACATTTCCAGCCATTAGTTCTGCATATATGCTTCACTGGGAGTCTTACAAATTCTCCAGAAATCCCTGATGAGTTTGTTGGACCATGAGTTATCATTTATAAAATTTGTAAAAGCTCAAGCTTAGGTATAAATAAAAATTAAAAACAGTGTTGACTTCTCCACCCAAAAACATCCCCTGATCTCTGGGGTATTTTGGAACATGCCTCACTACAGTGGGCTGGTTTATTAGCAAAATTACATTTACACACACCACAGGAGACTCAAAGTACAGAACTGAGGCATGATTAATCCTTTGCAAGAATCCTGAATGTCTTAATGTGAATGGGTGATTACTGCAGTACTATAATGTTGAAGTCTAATATGACTACACACACACACACACACACACACGCACACATACAGGATATACATACACATGCGGACTCACGTTTGAATTCTCACAAATTAAAACATTACAAACGGTTCCAAAAGCTCACATTATGGTCATCAATAGAATCAGGCAATAACAATTAACATTTTTCTTTGATCAAAAAAAGTGTTGTTACCTTAGACCAGGGGTAGGCAACCCTGGTCCTAGAGAGCCGCAGGGTCTGCTGGTTTTTGTTTTCACCTTAAACACAGCAACTAATTAGACCAGAGAAACCAGGTGAGGTGAGTTAACTGTGTAATCAACTGCTCTAATTGACCAATTAAGTGGTGAGTAGCAACAAAAACCAGCAGACCCTGCGGCTCTCTAGGACCAGGGTTGCCTACCCCTGCCTTAGACTATGTAGCATATGATGATGAAAAGTATCATATTGATATTATTTACTTTAGGGGGCACAGCATCTAGCTTGATGGCTAAAGACTAGGTTAATCCTCTTTTCTCTGGCTTCACAATGGGCATTTGTAATAAAGGTTGCATTAAAAACGAATCATTTATTGTATCATCAGAATGCACAAGTTGTCATGGTTCGTGGGTTTTGTTTTGTTTTCCGCTGCGATTCTCGTCCTGTTTCCCGATTGAAAATCTATCAGATTTTTTCCACGTTCCGGTCCGGGGTTTTGCTTTCCTGTGCTCATTATTCATTTCACCTGTGCTACTACCTGTGGGGTATTTAAGTTCCTCACTTCCGCTTCCTCTGTGCTTCTTTGTCATTTCATTATCACATCGAGCCAGGTATAGCCAGGTACAAGCGACCTTGTGATATTAAACTTGAGGGACTTGCTTCTAGCATTATTTTCAGGTATAGGATTTGTTCCTCCTGTTAGCATTACTGTGCTATTTATTTTCCTTTGCTGTTCTCACTGAGACAGTTTTTCTTTGGTGGCTTCGTTTTTGTTTCACCTTCTTCTGGCCGTTTTACTGTTACGTGCCGAAGGTCTTCTTTTCTTTTCTAAGTTTCCCGTTTTGGCTCCAGTATTGAGCTCGGGAGACTTGTATTTCAGTTTGCCCTATTTTCTTGGGTTGATTTTAATTTGGTTGTTTAGCTACAAGGAATTAATTCCTGTCTTTTCTTTCTTTGTATTTATAGGTATATAATACTCCATTAGTGGTCCTCACTTGCGTGAGTGACTTGTTCTGATCCCCCTACCTCCGCGTTTGATTATCCGCTACTAAATCCATCACAAGTATGGCAATGGATAGTCAGAGTCAGTATGGACAGTCACAGTGGGACCTGAATCTGGATTGTTTTGTTTAGAGAAGTAGTGGAGTAAAAGTGAAAGTTGCTACAAATCAAAATACTCAAGTAAAGTACAAATCCCGAAAAAAAATACTTAAGTACTGTAACAAAGTATTTCTACTTTGTTACTTTACACCCCTGGAAATGGATATGTGTTCCTGGAGCCTATTGCGTAAATACGAACCTGCGGTGAACGTTTTGTTGGTAGCGAGTAGACTAGCCTAATGTTAGGCTACCAGACCATGTCGGGTGACATTCACCTCTTTTTAAGTACAAGTGAAATAGGGAACAGTTAAACTATGTTCTTTAATGTGAAAATAACATTCTTGTATGAGAAAAAGTATACATGTGCGCACATTTTTAGTTGAAAATGAAATTAGACTTTGGTACCTGGCGGGGGATCAAACCACTGACCGCACGCATGGAAAAGCAAGATCTTAATCACTATGCCAAAGTAATATAACAGAAATCAGCAGACCGATTAAGACTTTCGGTACCAGCAATTGTGTGCCAAAACTAAATGCTAGGATCAGGTGAGAATCGAACCAACAATTTGCTACATGCTAGAGCAGCACTGTAACCACAAAGCTACAGACACTTTCACAGTCCATGTCATTGGTAGATAGCCTCTGAAGCATGTAAATGCGACGAGGCAATTTTAAACAGAGCTTCTGATAGGCAGATTAAAGGCAGTTGTCCAATGGGGAGAATCATTCTTTGAGGCAGGAAAAATGGGAAGAAGAAGAAGAAGAAGAATAAGAAGAAGAGAAGATGAGGAAGGATTTATTGTGTGGATGTGTGAAGTTGTATTTGAATGCTGTGTGGTTACATGAGATACAATCTAATTCATGTTCTGCATACATAGCCTAATTCTGCAGTATCTCGGATGAAAGTAGTAATATTAAAAGCACAATATTTCCCTTTTTAATGTATGAAATAATGTACTTTATTGTCTGCCATTGTCTGTTTCCAGTTCAAATAGAGAGACATAGTAATGTCATATCGTTACAACGTTACACAAAAAAATCTTTTTGAAGTCTCCGGCCCACCCACTCAAAGTATCCAGTCTACTGATACACAAACTTGGAATGCACCAGCCATATGGCCTGTCTCTCTACCATGATCTAAATTAGTTTGCATGGCAGCCTTATGGCAATTTACTTTCCCATGTGAAATAAGTTTCGGCCAAAATTAAAATTCAAGGTAGCAAAATTGCATCTGAGGTAGGCTGTGAGGTGATTTTAAGACCATGGGCATTTCCGTCACAATTTCTCAGTACACATTTTAGATAGCTGAGCAAGGCTGGTCCATGGAAAGCCTGAGACAGTGGTCAGGACCTACAGCTACTGCCTAGCTGAATTCAGCAAAAAAAGACATATTCATGAATTAATTTATTTATTTGCTTTTCATATAATATCAATTGCCCTCACATAAATTGACACTCACTCCATGGCCGGAGGTCTTGGGGTGGGCGCTGAGTAGGCAGTGACCAAGGCCTCTGGCTGTTGGAGAAAACACCTATTCTCATAAGGGGGATACTGTCTGTACTGTTTTTTACTATGTATAATTAAATAAAAATATAATTTTTCAAAATCATGTAGATGTCAGTACATTTTAATCTGTATGTTGTTTAAAGCCAAGATTATTACAATACAGCCAAGATTAAGAGCCGGGGAAGTCTGGCGTAGGTGGAGAAGCAATAACAAGAGAAGGGAGTAGCATAACAGTGCTTTTTATTAATGCAATGATAGTAATACATAGCCACATTCAATGGATCACTCGTGCTAGCCACAAACTATACACAGCACTAATATAAAAGTGGATTATAAATACTGCCTCCCACCAAAGATGCCACTCAACATTGATAATAAAACTGGCGTGTTAAAATAAATATATCAATTGCAGTTAGGTTTAACACAGCTTTATTTCAAACGACATTCAAACAGAAATATGCGACTGAAGACAATCAAGGTGGTTACATTAAGGGTACAAGTTAAGCTTAGCCATATATTCTGTTCTAAAGTATAACTATGTCAGGCTTATTTTCTTCTAAATGTGCATGAGCTACCACTGGTGTATTATCAACAGGTCTTATGGTAGCCTGTGCTATCTACACCTCTGGCTGTTAAAGCTAGCTAACCAAGTGTAATCGTTAGCTAAGAGTTACAGAGGCAGCCATTACACGATACAAAAGGGACAAAATGACCACATTCATGTGACACGTTGGCCAATCAGAGTAAAAAACCATGGGCCGTGGAAAAAGCACTGTTTTGAGAAAGCAGTATCCTTTCACGTTCTTATACAGTTTATCTGTGGTTAAATCTCTGCTTATCTTTATGCACCTGTGCCAAGTTAACGTTACTCTCTCCCCACCCTGAATTGCCTTTGGATGCAGCTATACTTCATCAGGTTATGCTGATTACCCATCCCACAAGCCCTTGCATAACAGCTAATTTTTATAACATTACAGTATACTCTTTATATAGTATAGCTGGCAAATCTATCATGAATTGTGAAGTGAAAATTTCAATAAACAATACAATTGTTATGTTAAACAAAATATTAATGATCATTTCAACAACTCATGATGATCTCTATACTGAGTCATAACTGTAGCATATTCAATCCATCTTAGTTTTTCCTTTCTACCGCACTTTCTGGTTTCTCTCTTACTACTCTCTTATATTGAGAGTGAGAGATTCCTTCTTCTCTATTTTTTTGCTCTCTCCCTCGAGCCTATGAGGCGTTTCGCCCATATTTTGGGTCACTATTATTTATCATCGTTTTCTTTCACCAATCTTATACACTCTCTTATATTGAGAGCGTAAGGTGAATTCTCTCATTTTTCCTCTCTGACATACCTGTCAGTTCGCCCAAGTTTATCGGGTTGCTTTTATTTCTCCCCGTTTTAGGCTCAGCCTTAACGCTCTCTTATATTGAGAGTAGGAGTTCTGTTCTTTTCCTTTATTCCTCTCCTGTTACGGACTCCGTCCGTTCTATTGGTCTCTACTGTGTTGGAGACTTTCTGTGTCCCTTCTGTCGCGTATGGTCCTCCGAACCAACCTTTCCCCTCATAGACCCCAATAAACATGTTACTCATTTTAATTATAAGCATTCATTTGAAATTGTCCAATTCTATGAATGGAGTCAGTTAGTTCCAAGAAATTTTAAAATGGCCCTTTCGCAGGTCATTCAACCTGAACCATTATTTGTGTGCCAAAAATAGAAATGAAGACCTTGTATAACTGTAACATGTTCACGGTCTCCCTCAGTGAGAGAGGGAGTGTGTGGGGTTCCTGCGGTGGTTGATGAGATAATTGTGTAGCCGGATTGAATGATTGGGGAATTGAGTGAATGATTGGATGAATGGATGGTACTCATTGGGGAATTGGGTGGTTGTAAGGGGAACACAGGGGCTGGGTTCCCTGAGGTAATATATTGAGCGCACTTGGGTTAAACGAGAAATCTGACGAGAGACGAGTGCGAGAGGGCGGATTGCCTTTGAGCTCCTGAGTGTGTGGCGGTGGAAATTCCTTTCTTTTTGTTTGTTTGGTTAAGTTTTAATCTTTTGTGTGAGTGTGCAGTAAGTGGACAGTCTGAATCCTCGTTGGCGACCACCAAGGACTGCAAAAGCTGTCCTGTTATCGGTTTGTGTGTGTGTGTTATTTTGGCCAGACGGCTTGTGTTTATTTTAGTTTTTTTATATTTCTTAATTGTGGTAGTCCTCCCAGGGTTGCGGTGTGGCTAGGACTCCACTGTAGAGGTTCTCTGTGCCAGAGACACGGAGGGAATATTGGAGGTCCAGGTGCGACAGATCTTAAAGTGTTCCTATGAACACCACTGAAACAGACAATAATCCGTAGTGGAAAAGGGGAAAATAAGGGGAACACAAATAACCTCGCGAAAGAACGAGGAACTCGGTATCCGAGCAAAACAAAGAAATAAGCAGAACGCTTATCTAACGACAAACTCGATATCCCAGTAAAACAAAAAAATAAGCAGGAACGCTTATCTAACTCCTGTTTGTGGAGCGAACAAAATGAAAGAAAAGAAACTCTAAAAAGAACCCCTCAGGCTTAAAGTAAGAGCACTCGTAGGTATGAGTGGAAAAACAAAGAAACGAAAACCCTCTGCTCTGAAATAAGAGCGAAAAGATAACTTTGCTTTATTTCTAAAATTGTACTGCGTCCCGCGTTGAGAAGCAAAGCGGTCGATAGCAGTACAACCTCCTATACCTTTTTTACCGGCTCGAATGTTACGTGAAATAACATGGAAGCAACGAGAACAGGAGGAAGCGGGGTATAAATAGAGAGAGGAAATGCAGGACAGGTGAACTCATTAATCACCAAGGCGAAAGCAAAACCCGTAGCGGAACATAGAAAAATCCGATAGATTTATAGGCATATGAAAAAACGGAATACTAAGCGCGGATATAAGGGAAGGAAAGCGCAATCCATGACATCCACAACACTTATTCTTTACGTGTTTAATGTTGCTTGTTTGTGGCGTGGAATGATAATTAGTTTGGTTATTGTAAGAATGTGAATACCGCGGTGTCTGTCTGTGTGTGGGCTTTCCCCCAAGCATTGTGGGGCTGGGCGGCCGGCAGCCCCTGAGGTGGGCAATTGAAGGGGTGATTACGAGTGTGTGTGCGTGCCCTTTTTGTAGTAGCCTAAGTAAAGCCTAACGAGCACAGTGTGTCTTCATGTGGGGTGAGTGATAGTGTGTATTTCGTGTGTGGGAAGGCACGCTTACCTGTGGGAGGGGTCAGCTTCGTCTGCAGGATTGGAGAGAGAGAGACGGGGAGGGAAAAGGGACCCACAGACGGGCATAGCCTCTGTCAGATTGTGCTTGTGTGACCAATTTTTTAATTAACTTTTGTATGCAATAAAACATAATTTTCACCTTTTACTTCTGTCTGGTGTACTGTTTGGACAGTGGTGGATTCCGCGAAAACCTGGGCCTGTATTCACAAAACAATTTATCTTACCACTAAGAGGTCTCCCAAATAGCAGTAAAAGTTTCTAGCTAAGAGTTTCCTCTTAAAACCTATTCACAAAGCTGCTGAGACCAACTTTTACTAAGGAATGAGGATAAATCTTAAGCTAAGAGAAAGGGCGGGGTTGACCTCGTTGCTATGGATGATGTCATGTTTCATGAACAAGCTTACTTACTGTGCCCACAGTGATTGGCTTATAGTGGATGGGTCTCTGTCAGTGATTTCATCATAGAAATACTGTAAAAAAAAAGGTATCATGTTGCCATATTCAAATAAAGATTTTTTTATCCTACGTGGTTATTCACAATTAATTGTTTGTGTGACCAATATAATTTAAAAAGGAAAGCAAACATTTTGTGAGCTGAGGTCCCGCTTGTGGGTGGATGTAAGGTGTGAGGAGCCACGTCCTGCAGGGATAGCCACTGTCCCCCACCAAGTGACATCCAGCTGGGACATAATGCCCCTCAAACAGCAGCCTCAGGCCACTCTCCTGTAGGATCCGGGAGTCATGTGTTGCGCCTGGCCACTTGGCAAAAATGTCAAGAATATTGTAGTTGGCATCAAAAACCACCTGTGTGTTGATGCTATGATTTTTTTTCTGTTGACAAATGCGTGTTGTGTCCCATCTATAGCACCAACTACACAGGGTAGTCCAGCTATGGCCATGAAGTGGGCTTTGTTTCTTTGTAGTTGGCGAACATCAAGAGGAAACCGTATGAATTGTTGGACGATGTGGGGTCTGGAGAGAGCATTTATAGTTTGATGTAATATTCTACTGACAGATGACAGATATACCTAGTTTGTCTGTGCTGCATAGCTGCATTTTCCCTGTGGCCAAGTAGTATAGAGTTGTCAGAACCTTGATCTCCGGTGTTATTGGGTTGTTTCTGTTTGTTGGTGAAGTGACTGCATCCCTGACTAGCTCTACTATTATCATAATACCCTCGCGATTAAGGCAATACCTTTTTTAAAGCTCAGTATCATTAAATGCTTCTAAAATGTTGATGCAATTACGAGGTGGATTGCCGGCAGCAGCCATTTTCGGATTGTTTGTGATTTGGTTTTAGTGATTTAGGAGTCCTCTTGAGTACCCCTAACTTTTCTGTTCATGTTTGTCTGAAGTTACAAATACACTACAGCTTTAAGAAAATCCCTTAAATTTTGACGCAGTGATTTTTAAAAGGGTAGCCGCTTGCGAAAACCTCAGCTTCTCCAGTTACACTGCAGTGCCATAAAATAGGAAGTTGTTATCAATAGCCCAAAGCACTTACGACCCTCCTCTCGCCACAGCCACAGACTATAAAATGCACCGTTTATACACACAAAGAAAATCATGTTCACGTATAGAAACAGTAATATTTTTTTTAAACGTTGTACAAATGAGCATTCGCCGTTTCCCTTGCTTACTGTAATATATACATTACATTAAATTACATTATAGACATTTAGCAGACGCTCTTATCCAGAGCGACGTACATAGTGCATTTCCGAACTAGGAACAAGTGCGTTAAAAACAACCCTAAAAAGGTAAATACGAATCTAAGTACTAAGCGCAGTCAGTATGATTGGGGTTTTTTTTTTGTTTTTTTTTGGGGGGGGGTAACCACACAATATTGATAACAATAGTCACAAGGAGGTAGGGAGGGGTGGAGAGAGGTGCAGCTTGAAGAGGTGAGTCTTCAATCTGCGCTTGAAGGCAGTCAGACTTTCTGCTGTTCTGACCTCCACGGGGAGCTAATTCCACCACCGTGGGGCCAGGACAGACAGACGTCGAGACCAAGTGCTAGTATGAAGAGGGGGGGGGGGAAATTGCCTCTGGAGGGCCAAAGTAAGTAGGGTTAAATATACAATATTTAAAAGATAATTTCCAAATCACTGCTTTCTGCTTTTATCTGCATTTTGCATACTGTCCCAACTTTTTTGGAATTGGGGTTTGTACAAATATATTTGTTGAGTGGAACATGGTGGCCAACTTAAAATGGTGATGATTTGTATGGCATGAGGGGTTGGTCACTGAAGAAAGTGCTGTTGGGCTGTAGTCTTGTTGTGCCTGTCAATGTGTTTACCAAGTTTGTACAAATATTTTCTCAGTTTTCTGATTGGAAACCATATATTGTGGTACAAAAATGTTTTATTGTAAATTCTATGTTGAGTTGTCTTGTAACATCCATCGCATTTACCAGTTTAATAACTTCATGTTTATGAGATAATAGAAAGATTCAATAAAACTTAAAAAAACTACTGTGTTCTTTGGGATGATAATTATAGCAGAATATTACAATGCATTTTTCATTAAAGGGCTTGGTTTCTTCAGTGTGTAATAGTCCAAGCAATAAGAAATAGGTTTCTATAATTAAATATGCAATAGTGGCTTCTCTGCTTCCTGCCATTGGAAAGACCCCTTTCTCTACCATTTACTTTTCAGCTGACAGCCCATGCATACGTCTGTCATTTTACCCTCTGTGTCTATGCCGCGTCAGAGGGCTTTTCTAGGATTTCATGTGGTCTTAGGTTTCAGGAAAACTAGGGCATGGGTACTGGCAAAGCAGACACATTTAGATGAGCATCAGCTTAATACCGTCCGAGTTATGTGAATCCTGGCTTGAGACCTACTCACTTTTTATTTTAGCATTTTATCTAGACAGCCTTATCTCACACAAAAAGTGGAAGAAATAGGGCAAACCTATTGGCCAGCATATGGAATTACAATGGATTTTTGTCCAAGTGTCCAACAATGGCTTTTCATGCAACGCAGACAAAAATGATTCAACCAAGGCCATTTTATAAAAATAAATGAAATAATATCAAATAAATTACTAAATTAATAAAAAATAACGTTCAAATGGCATACATGTTTAAGTAAATATTTGAATGCCACCCATATGTGGTACATTACATTACATTATAGGCATTTAGCAGACGCTCTTATCCAGAGCGACTTACACAGCATTTCTTTTTTGCATTTATACATAGTATCCATTGATACAGCTGGATATATACTGAAGCAATGCAGGTGAAGTACCTTGCTCAACGGTACAACGGCAGTGTCCGACCTGGGAATCGAACTTGCAACCTTTCGGTTACAAACCCAGTTCCTTAACCATTATACCACACTGCCGGCCTAATGGTAGCCCATTACTGACGAACCATACATATTCTGTGTCTCTATAATTCAAGATTTTTTAAAAGGACACCCCAGAAGAGTGCAGTGTCAAGCCACTATTAGCACCTATACCTACAGCTCTTCTGCTGTTGCATTGTCCCGCTCTTTGTCACCATTATTTTGCTGATAACAGGACTGTAGGGGGGAGCGAAGGGTTCGGAGGACCAGATGCAATAGAAGGGAATCTTTAAGTGTCCAATAGTGGGCACCACTGGAACGGAAAGGTTTCTGTGAAGAGAAGAGAAAAAAGGAAAACGAAAACGTCTCCTACTCTCAATACAGGAGAACAATAAGGAGGAGACTGAAAAAGAGAGGAAATAATTGAGACCCGAAAATAGTCGGGCGAAAAACCCGTAGGTTCGAGTATTGACAGAAAAGGAAAATACCTCTCACTCTCAGTCAGAGAGAACACAAAATAGAGAGAAGTCGAGAGAAACGGTAAAGAAAAACTGTCTCCGAGAGACTAGAAAAGGCAAAGAGACAGAAAGTGCATGCAAAACTGGTGCGAACTGGAGCGAGAGACCGAAAGTGCAAAAGAGAGAGAAACAGAACTCTAATGCACAAAAAGGCAAGTCCCTCGTAACTCCAAAGCAAGGCGATGGAGGAAAGAGGTCTGCTTTTAACATGCCAAACCTATACCTTACCGGCTTATTGTCAGAATGAGAGTAACAACACTGAAAGACGGAAATCCTGAGCCTTTATAGTCAGCAGGAAACTCAAACCAGGTGTGTGGGAAATTGCCGTAACAAGCCGAAGACCCAGAGTGGACTACCGAAAAGTAAGGAAAGAGCGCTGGAAGACAGACTGGTCTAACAAAACCAAACATTGGCTTCATAGACCCATATTCCTTATTTCGATATGAAGGGGGTGACAGATAATTCTAGCATAGGCCTACACTAGTATGTCAAAAGTTGGAAGGAAGAAAAGGATGGATATATGGACTCACTTCATGTATGAATGGTGCAATAATGCCTACTATTATGCGTATGCCTACTATTAGGCAACTGTCACAATGTCAGACTATTCTGCACCATTCCAGGGGTGGGCAGAGATCTTTTTCTATTAGAAGGGGGGGAAATATCTATTTCTATTAGGCCTAACTATGGGTGCGCCATGCAATATTTGTATGTTTAATATTTATATAGTGACGCCGGCTTTAGACTGTACTGTAGCATAGTGCAAAGGATTTGATTCATATCAGAATAAGGAATAGGTGTCTATGAAGCCAACGTTTGATTTTGTTAGATATTATCTGATATGCCATGGTAAAGTTCCCTGATGTTGAGGTGAGTCTAGATTTGCGAGCTAAACAGGAGTTCAGCTTCATTTCTCAGGGGATAGAGTTACTGCTTTTACCCTGATTCCCCAAGCCGATGGCCACAGTTTAGGGCCGGCTTCTAAGTCTTGTATTAGGCGTGTTTATTAATTGTTTTGTGAAGTATTTTGTACGTCATTGTTTATTGTCTAGTCGACATCACTAACATGTTCAATAGGCCTACATTTGAAATTTTAGTTCGCATTTGAACTTTATTTTTGCACAGTATACCACCTGCTGTTTCACTCAACGCATTATAAATGGATTTCGAGATATGATAGTGAGTTGATTGGTATGGAAGACCAAATGTGACAAAATTGAAACAATTAAATCAATAACTATTCATTATTTTACGTTTTTTATTGATTTCATCGCATGTTTATTTCCACTCGTATTTATTTCAAGGCGTAGGGGCTATTTATTTCAAGGCGTATTTTAAGTCATGTTTATTTCAAGGTATATTTATTATGACAGTTAATATATAATTTAATGGAAATATAGGGCCTGCTTTGATTGGGACGTCAACTACTACCACTAGGGGATGACCGTGGATAGGGTAAGCGTAATTTACAAGGAGTAGCCTAATGAACGCAAACAGTTTTCTTATTCCAGGTGCGACATAGAATTTTGTAATAATATAGTTAATTAATTAATTAATTATAATTACAAAATGAGCTGGAATTCCTAGAGCAAATTGCAAGTATTCTGTGTGGCTTTTTATACGTTTAGATAGGCCTTCGCTTTTCTTACCAACTCGTAGCCAACATTTACCATACTTTTATGCCTTTACCATAGCTTGTATCATAATCCCCACTGGACACTACTAGATGTCTATTAGATCATCCAAGGAGCCGCTAAATCAGATCTAAGCATCTAAGATCTATTTTAGCTATTTTTTACAGAGATGTGCCATAAAACACATTTTATTTAATAATTTGTAGATGTGATTCAGTTGTAAATTAAAATACAAACAATATGGAAATGGATTCATGTGGATGCATTTCTCAAAAGTCATTGCTTTGGCAAGCGAAATCCGGTCTACGTAGATGCAATTTCACTGCATGTAATGTTTTACTTAAAATGTCAAAAGATTTAGACTATTTGTTACTACAAGAAGTTTGGGCGAACAACAAGGCACATGTTTCTATCCTAGGCAGTTTTTACCCCAAATCTAATTACTGCAGTGTGCATGTGGGTGGACTTATAAAGTAACATGTGTTATGCAGAAATTTAGGACGCGTTTATAACAAGCCAAATAATAAAATAAAAAAAATAAAACCTAAATAAAAAAGAGGTATTTTTCTGCACAAACTGAGAGTACATTATATAAGTGAATAAATTAACTTAATGTTTTGGCATAAATACAATATCTCCATCAGGACACATCAGAAAATCCACGGTTGTCCCCTAGTGGTAGTAGTTGACGTCCCAATTATAGTAGCCTATTCATATTTCTCTGAAATTATAGATTTACTACTTTAAAAATGTAATAATGTGAACTTTCTCTATGGGAGCTAAACCTTTGAACGTTTACATCCAAATTACCTTATTTTACTAGTTCAATGTGTAAGCAGTGTAAGAAGTAATTTAAATATGTAGACAGATATTATAGGAGAACATAAAATATAATATAATGTAAAATAATATTTACCATTTGGTGGGCACAGGGGGCAAGACTAACTATTTGCTGTATGAAGAAAGTAGCAAACACTCAACTGTCCGTGGTGATATAAGTAACACATTTGAATTATTAAAATGACTGGTATCCCCCTTCACTGAAAAATTGTGTACCTGATCATACAACCTACCTACAACCTTCTACCATTTTGTGTCCAATTGGACAAAAATTGGACATGTGTTTTTGTCAACAAAGATGTTTTTTGTTTTTCTAATGTTAGTTTTTTTTAACTAAAATGTTCAGATTTATTGTTGTCCAAAACAAGACTAGAGTTTTTGTTGACTAAAATTAGAACAACATGTCCATATTTGTTGTTGACTAAAACTAGACTAAAATGTCCACAGAATTTTTGTGGACTAAAACTAGACCCTATGTCCATAGCTATTTATAACTAAAAGGAGATGAACATGTCCAAATAGTTTTAGTTTGTCAACTAAAACTATGAAAGATAAAATTGACTAAATGTGATTAAAACGCACTTGCACTTTTGTCACATGACTAAAACAAAAAAATTCAGTTTAAAGCACTGCCAGAATTAACACTGCTCAGTTAAGTGGCTTCCCTATTTCAGATAGTTTTCTGTCAATAGTCCATACGCACGGCTGTACTTTCACATCACATTATGTCCATTATTAGTGGATTTAACTAGGGTTTCATTAAACCACATGTGCCACAATTATTGGCACCCCTGCATTTATATAAACGTCGAACAAAAAGTTCGGAAATTTGTGTTTGGTAGATTATTTCATGGGCGCCACCCACATACTCAGCTGTGCTGCTCATCCCACAAATGCATGTTCCTTTCAAATGGGGCGCCATTTAAAAGGGAAATAAACAGGCTTTCCAACGGTATAAGATTTATTGCCAAGAAGCATTGTTACAACAGAGAAATAATCTACCAAACACAAATTTCCTAACTTTTTGTTCGATGTTTAGAATAAAGTAATAATTTTTAATATTTGGTCACATATCCTTTGTATGCCATGACTTCCTGATGTCTGTGACCCAACAATATCAAAAGACTCTTGATATCTTATTTTCAGGTACTCTTACAAGCGATACTATAATCTCTCTACATTTGAAGGATCTCTATGGGAATTGGGGGTGGGACTAGATTATACTGTACATTACACTGGAACAGTATGGAACACATAGTTGGCTAAATGGCTCTAGGTCATCAAGGGTCAGTTGTATCAAACAAGCCTTAAACCATCACTTTGCTGCCAGAAATACAGTAGATTGGAGTGGATTGATAACTTGAAAGGTTTCTTCTCCTGACTTCTTTTTCCATAGAGTTCAATAGGAAAATTTGTCAGGAGAAACAACCCTTAAAGTGATCCATCCATATCTACTGCATATCTGGCAGCAGAGTTATGGTTTGAGGCTCGTTTGATACCTCAGACCCTTGATGCCTTACAGCCATTTTACCAACCATGTGTTCCATACTGTTCCAGTGTAATTTACAGCTAAATCTAGTCCCACCCCACAATTCCCATAGAGATCCATTCAAATGCAGAGACGTTATAGTATCGCTTTTAAGCAGGGCCGTTTCTAGACTGCTTTAATTGGGGGGGCATGAAGAGATGTTGGTGGGGCACAAGGGGGGGACGAAGTAGCAGGGTTTGTGGGGGTCCTCCCCCAGAAAAATTATTTGAGCCTTTTAAAACTAATTTCCTGCATTTCTACACAACCACACACAGGGCATTTTCTAAAATAAAATGTTTAATTTATGAACATTATTATTATTTTTTTCAAAGCCCTAGATGGGATTTGAGATGCTTTCATATAAAGCTAAAGCATAGGCTATAGTATCAGTATATTAGTGGATACGATAATTTTATTACATCTTAAACCCACCTCCACCCCCTCATCTTATAGGAGGACAACTTTATTTATGCCCAATAATACCAAATCATTATCTAATCTTATATGGAAACAAGTATATTAAAGATGAGCTATATTCCTTCATCATTTCAGTCTCTTTGTGGTATTTTCTATTTACATGTGAAACTATGTTACTGTAACTGGCTCATCATTTTTATTTATATTTTAGCCATACATATAGTATTTTAATATATGTGAGGTATTCCAAAGTTTGAGGAAAGTATAGGGCTGACTAGCCACCACGCAGCACTAGGCTAGCTAACACACACACACACACATATGCAGCCTGCTAATTCAATGCTGCAGATGTTTTGCAGAATTGCAGCTATAACAACTAGGCTAGATGCAACATGTAATCAATCTATTTAAAATTAAATCTTCCAAACTGGATTTTTCAGTGTGAGATTAAGCTAATTCCCCAAACGGTGAACCCTTTTTACTCATCTTTACCAGGGGTGCCAATGATAGTGGAGGGTGCTGATGCTGTTGTCTGTACATTTTCATGTACATTCTTTGTTTATTCAGTCTGCAGTGGTATAATGTCAGAAGAATCTACGGGGTATTGTCAAGAGGAAGATGAGACACCAGACCCAACAATGCAGACCTGAAGGCCGCTATCAAAGCAACCTGGGCTTCCATTACACCTCAGCAGTGCCACAGGCTGATCGCCTCCATGCCACGCCGCATTGATGCAGTAATTCATGCAAAAGGAGCCCCAACCAAGTATTGAGTGCATAGAAATGAACATACTTTTCAGAAGGCTGACATTTCTGTTTAAAATATATTTTTATTGAACTTTTTCACAATATTCTAATTTTCTGAGACACTGAATTTTGGGTTTTCATTTGCTGTAAGCTGTTTCACTTTCTGAAATGAGTGACAAAAAATATTGAACTTTTTCACGATATTCTAATTTTTTGAGCTGCACCTGTATATTATATAGCCAGACTGCAGATTAACAAATGACAGTCATCTGCTTATTCCAAAACCCAAGCAAAGTATTTTTTACAAGATGTGTCTCATTTCTGGTAAATTGAGGACAGAGAGTTCCCGCTCATGTCCCCAGTTACACAAAACATGCACTTCAACCTCAAGCACGTCCCATTCACGTGCTTGGCAGCTGTCCACTATTTAAAGCCGACACCAGCTGTATAAAAACAGGCTGACCTGACATCAGTAGCTATTCTGACACACCAGGAGCAAGCCTCTCTGAACTTTAAAAAGGTGACTCATTTAATTATCTTTATTCAGCATGGGCTTACTAAGTTCTTACTGGAACTTTCCTATGTAACTAATAAGCCATTTTGAATACAGTAGTAAGTGACATGCATTATCAATGCATGTTCTCTTGTAATATTTGCCTGCAATATATATATATATATATATATATATATATTCATAAAATAATTTAACATTTTGCTTTTGCCTTACAGATTACTACTCTTCGCAGAAGCATTTAGAGAAAGAGAAAAATGGCAGCTGTTCCATCGGCTGGATGTCTGCTTGCAAAACAACAGTTCTACAGAAGTAAGTGCCTTCACTGAATGTGTGAAAACACTTTTACTGCAAAATGTCTGGTCATAATTTTCAAAGGAATGAGACTTAAAAAGCATGTGTTCCTTTATTTATAGCGCGAATCAACTCAGTCTCAAGCAATTCCTCAACAAGTTCATCATCGTGTTGTGATCTTGCAGGAGACTCGGAAAAGATTCCCACGCCACATGGTGAGACCATGTTTGTTTGTGCTTTTACAAGATTTTTGTTAATTTACTGAGCATACGGTATTTAATCCTGGCGAACAATGGCAAACCACCAAATATACCATTCCTTAAACAAGGCAAAGCTTGATATACAGTTAGGAAATGATTAATAGACACCATAGCAGAATACTGTGTTACATGTCCACCGTTCAAGGTGTACACAGGTGTCTACCTCAAATAAAATGTTGTTTCATATCATAAGGTGTCCATATACCGTTTGAGAAGTGCTGGTGGCTGAAGAAGTTTTTAACATGTGATGTGGTGCATCATAATATCACGGAACCTTCAGTGGTAAATGGGTAAGTATCAATTAATTTTCTATTGTCAAATATAAATAATGTATATGGCAGTTGCATGGCTGCAGATTATAAAGACATTACATCTCCTATAGATCTAATGCTGATGTTTTTAAAAGAAAACTGAAGATATTCTATTTCTCAAAAAAAAAAAAAAAAATATATATATATATACGAGACAATTCACATATTAATTTGCATGTGATGGACCATGCATGATGGAAACTTTTTACCAGAAAATGTCATACCCCAGAAAACAATGAATAAATTGCTGTTATGCAACACAGTATTCAGAGCCATACTAGTTTTTGTATCATAGAGCTGTGGATTGATGATTTGACATCAATTATATGGTTGTCCTTGTGTTAACTAATTAATTGACACAGCTTGTATTATAAGAACACTAGGTTTATTTCCGTTTGTTCAGTAACGAATCTGATTAGTTTAATAAATAATGTTTTGTACGTTTAAATTATCTTTATAATCATTTCTGAACTCAATGCATCGTATAAATTACAGTCCAGGCAGGTGCGTCAGCAAGTAGAAATCACTTATTTTGTTACAAAAAGGACCACACAATGCAAGTGTACACATATGAGATTAAAATAAGTTTTATTCACTCGCATCAGTGCCAAAAACTGTGATGAACATTGCATGTGCTTGCATTCTGTTCACTATACACTGAGGAACGTCTAAGGATTGAAATGTTTGCATATATGCACTTTTGAGAACTGTTGTTTTTTTGTGAGTGAATGAAACCCTTTCTAATCCCATATGTGTATTCATGCAGTGTGTGATTCATTTTTATAACATTCATAAGTCAGTGCTGGCAGTTTGGTTGTCTCTCAAATCACAAGATCCAGAGAGTATTTTATTATTATTATTATTTGATTTCTTTAATATCACTATTATTGTTATTTACCTGTAAGTTCAGACTCAGATATGATTGTCTTTGATTCTCAGTGAAATAGTCTTTAGAATTGTGTCTGCAGATACCTTAAGAAATGTAAATATAAAGTATGAATATTTTAACGTCTAAACAATATAATCTTTATAGGGGAGGAAACATGTTAGATGTATATAGAAAATGTGTTTCTAATGCCCTGGAGGACTGGGGTTGAGGGGTTGTGCTTTCACTGCCACGAAAAATTTCCACATCAATTCCTTCTTCTTTAATATTATGAATACAAGATCCAATCCACCATCCACCCCAATGCAGTAAAAATGACAACATATGAATGCTAAATAAAAGCTCAGCACTTGTTGCTGCTGCTGATGGTTATTTAATTGCATTATCTGTGAATGGTGTTTAGAGGTATCAGTCAACTTTAGAAGATTTCAGTCTCATTTGAAGGCTTTGTTTAAATATAGTCCCTGTCCTTCAAAATACTTATTGTGAAGGTGGACATTTTTTAATATATCAATACAATACTGAGTTCTCTCCCTCCAGGAGAACCTTCTTTGTAATATTTTCCAACTGAAAACCACTAAAATTGTACAAAAAGCTGTGATTGTTGAAGACTAAAAAGTGTCCTTTTTCCTGTATTTCCAGTGCTGGCAGTTAGTCTCCATGCTGCTGATGGATGAACGAATGTAGAAGCCGTGCTGTAAGCTGAAAAGACCTGTGCAAGTCTACGTGCTTCAGACCGCCGTCTCCCCAATAGAGAGTACAGCTCTTATGAAAAATGAGGTTGAAGGTTACCCTCTGGCACAATTTAGTGTTATATTTGGTTGCCATGTTCAAATGTTAAATAACCTCAAAGGTTTGTTCTCACGTATCCATGGGTGGCTTTGAAAGACCATATTTTTCTATCTAAAGTGCAATACTCAAGCACATGTAAAAATATAAGTGTGTGTCTTGGTTGGACTAGCTAATTAAGTAGCTGGTACAGCTAAATTATAAAATAATGAAATATATACTGACACCAGTAGTAGAACGGACCCTTGAGCCGCACAACCTGGTGTTTCGATTGATAACCTAAATTGTAAGGCCACAAAGCACTGTCATATGCATAAACTGCCATTCACAAAGTTTTCTTGGGCTTTCTGAAGCAGAGCCTGTCAGATTAAGAATCTTTTAATTTGCCAAGGCCTGTTTAATGTCAGAGCGTTTGCAATTTAAGGTTAATACATTTTTCTGGTCTCAATTAGCACGTAACGTTGAAGATTATATTTGCATAATTGCTTGAGCAGACAGAAGTAAAAAGGAATGCAAAAGAAGCATTTGTAATTTATTGGTTTGGTGATATGAGGATTTCTTTGTCCAAGTAATGTGAATTAATATTATTACTGCTGTAAATACATGCAGTAATTATACATCTGTAATTCTAATTTTTGATAAATTTTTTGAAAAATTCTAAATTTCACAAAATGATTGAGGTTGGAGGTACTTCACTTACTTCCCTGCAAGTGAAAATACCACCATTCCTGACATCATTAGATGCAAAAATTGAATGTTGTTTTCTCTTATCTGAGGTATTCACATACTAATATGAGTATGTCCAGCAACAATATGCCTAAATTATAGAGCCAAAATTTCTAATACATAAAATTGAATTTTATAAATGGTTTACTTCATGAATGCTGCAAGTGTATTGTACAGTTATCTAAACTACCATGTTAACCAGTGCACTCAATGATCAAAATCATATCCATCCACCTTTATCCTTTTATATCATTGTTTATGGTCTACTTCTGAATGTGCAAGGCACCAAGCACATTACCTGAACGCAATAGGCATGGATCTTTCTTTGCCGCTTGTATATCCATATAATGTAGTAAACCTATTTTTCACGTTTAGAGACGTGAAATTTTGGGCACAAAAGGTAATTCAGTGAAAAGGGCAAATTTAAGCATGTTTAAGAGTAATTCAAGCATGTTTAAGAATAATTTAAGCATGTTTAAAATTAAACTGCCTTGTAAAGGATGCATAGCTGAACAGTTTGAATATTTTTTGTATTACTTGTTTTGCACATTTTGTACGAAAGCAATAAAGACTTTTTTGTAATTGCTTTCCTGAATCTGTTCCTAAACTGATCAGAAGCTGTGACCGCTCGGGTGAAAATAAGCGATTGGCTCGCTGCACACAGTTCAGAACAAGTGAAGGCTAGCAAGTGGCTCTTTTGAATTGATGGAGAATGTTAAATAAATAAGACCGTTGTGACTGGAAATTCAAAATAGCGGGAATGATGCAATATTCATTAAATATGTGAAAAGATACAGTGCCCTCCACTATTATTGGCACCCCTGGTAAAGATGAGTAAAAAGGGTTCTAAAAAATTCACCGTTTGGGGAATTAGCTTAATCTCCACACTGAAA
>JAKUDI010000091.1:0-25000 GCA_022702515.1 Ilyophis sp. 1 JC-2022 | reverse complement strand
TTATGCTGCCTGCAACATCATCCAGCATGACCGGTTCGGTTTAATTGACTTGGTAAATGGTAAATGGACTGCACTTATATAGCGCCTTTATCCAAAGCGCTTTACAATGGCCTCTCACTCACCCGTTCACACACGCATTCACACACCAATGGCGGCAGCTGCCATGCAAGGTGCTAGCCTGCTCATTGGGAGCAATTTGTGGTGTTATACTGTGATGATTAAGTGTTCTCTTCATTTTTTTGAGCAGTGTATATTCACTTGACTCATTGAAGCCCTAACGAGTAAATCACCTGGACCTGGGCCTTAGTAATCACTTAGTTCTGTTATTGAAAAATAATGGGGCGTGCTGATGTGGCCGAGGCAATGACCCACAAAACACAGACCCATGTTAAAGACATTCTATTATAGCCAATTTGGGTAGGCCATATGTAAGGAATCTAAAACCCCACCCCAAATGCCATCTCCCACTTTTTTTTATTACAAGTAAATGCTTAGACATTATATTGGTAGTGATATGTCTAAGCATTTTGAGAAATTAATTAACCTGAGGTCGCTGCCAAGGGTCGGTCATGCGGATCCCACCGATCAGTCTCAACAGGTTTTCGTATGTTAACAATTCTCCATATATTTTTCCCAGCTAGGTCTTAGGCTACTTCTTAGCGAGACTCGGCTGGACTTTTGGCAGTAATGTTGCAGCTGAAAAAGATCCGTAAAAGGTGACGGTTTTGAGCGCGGACCAAGTTTTGAGAGCTAGAAGAGCAAATCCATAAGCGGGCAGGGTGAATTCTGCTCTCAAATTAATTTCTTACATGCTCTGACTTAAAATTCACAGTACAACGCCAATATGAACTGAAAAACATGTTCCTACAGCAAAGGTTACCTCTTAGAAACGTCCAAGCCTCCAATGAGAAACATCCAGAGTCCAGCATCCAGTCAACTTTCTGCCGATGTAACTCTGCATTTGTATTATTATAAATAGTGAAGGAGATGGCCAAGTAAACTACAAGTAAATCAGTAGCACTGGTTTTTGAATAATGTGAGTGTATACAAAAAAATTGATATAAAATGTATGTCACCAGATACACCATTATTGGTGGATTATTGGAACACACTGTCCAAAAATTGATATTGATTTGATTGCATATATAAAAAAATCTTACGAGACAATTTTTCAGTTTAATGATCCAAATGCTTAAAAAGGCATTCTGGCTTAGCTGTGAATTACCAAATAGACATTTAATCATAAGCAAAAAATAAAAAACATTTAAATTGACAGTTAACAGCTAATGAAATGATTATTCTTTGCTTTAAAAAAATGCCATTGTCACCATCATGGAACTTCAATAAAATGATAATAAAAAGATTCAAAAACCAATATTGACTTTTTTCTTTTACTAAAAAAGGTATACACATAATACAGAGTACAGTACATGTCCAGGAAAAAAAAAAGATTCAAATGTAAAAATTCAATTTTGTTAAAATGAACGAGGAAAAAAAAACAAAACAAAAAAACGTTTTGTGCCACAGAAGCCAGCCGTTGGCCCAGGGCTCAAAAATAGTGGGCCTGGTACATTTGGCTGCAGGGTAAACCTCACAATACTATACTTCAGCCACGTCACGACACGTGAGGACTCCACTGTACACTACATTACAACTCTATTCCTAACACATTAATAGTAGCTGAAGGCAGTGGTTAAGTTGTGGAGGAGCCTAGGGAGCGCTCCACCTGCCACTGGTCAAGTCCAGGTGAGGAGGGTCGCTTGGACCCGGTTGTCTGAAAGTCCTCCTGTGCCTCGGAGGACGTTAGGCATGGTAGCTGCGGTGGTTCTGGAACAGTGGTCGCAGCGGCTGCTGAAGGCCGGCCCCTGAACCAGACTAATGGAACGCTGCTGTTCTGCAGTTCATGCGTTGGGCCCACCTAAGGTAGGTGAACCGTTCTTATGTGCGCCGCGGCTTATGTGCGCCGCGGCCACCAGCTTTCCAAACCACGCCATTCTCCCTGGCGGCCGCACTGATCTCTGATCAGTGGCCCGCTTCCAAAGCTGTGGCCCCTTCCCGATGAGAGATCAGTGCAGCTGAGAGGAGATCAGTGCGGCTGAGAGGACGCAGGGGAAGTCTCGGAATGAAAGTCAGAGAGCCAGGGGCGACAGGCGACGTCTCTTAGGACACCTCGGACCTCAATGACAAGTGTAAGTGTTTTGACATGCGTGCACAATCCCAAAGCTCTGCCCTCGACCGTGCTGGACAGGAAGTGAGGTCACTCCAGCTCCTTGAAGCGGGCGAACATAGCCTTACGAACGGCCTGCTTGTATGTGGCGTGGTTCCAGACGACGGGCTCCTTCTTCTTCCTCTGAAGAAGAGAAGCGAAAAGAGGATGAATTCCTGACCGACAGAAACCAAATAATTCATCAGCTCAAGCAACAGCCTACTGCAGACTTGCCTCCATCGTCTCTGCACCCAGTCCAGGCCGTTCTGAAGTCTTGTGCATGTCCCTGAATGTGTGGAGGTAACCAGGAAATCCAGTTAAAAACGCCACTTTGCCAAGGCACACACACTCAAGCACAAGCATGCACATCCTGGGAATGCAGCCCCTTACACCTGCAGATATGACACCGTTCCTGCAAGATTGACCGCAAGCGCACTAAAAAGCCGAGTGTCGGAGCAAAACGAGCTCTGTTCTCACACACAAAAACAGTGTGCGAGCCAAATCTACAGCTTCCAATACTTTTTAATTGGCCAGCTTATAGTTATATTTCTGATCAGGTGATGTCCCTGTAACAAAAGCCTTACCCATGTATTATAATCTGATGTGCATATTCAAGAGAGAAAAAAATGTATATTGTTCATCAATGCTGGCCTGCTACAGTAATAAACAAATCTTCAATCTAAATTGTGAAATTGAACTAAAATAATAGGGCACTATCTTCAGAATACCAGCTGGGAGGGTTGCGCTCAGTGCAGGTCTTTGATGAAGAATGCCCTCCCCCTACAGCCGAGTGGAAAACCCCCGCAATAGCTAGTACTTTTTGCAGTTTGATGCACAAGTGGATCCACATTAGTTACATTTCAGGTGTGTCCATCTCTGACAACTAAACCAACTAATTACACTGAACCTAGTCCGAGTAAAATCGCATTCAGATTGTAATTAAACAAAAAAATGTTTAAAAAAAAATTAATAATTTTTTTTTTTTAAATAAATAAATAAGCTGAACTGACCTAGGAGCATTTTGCCAGGAGTTCTGGTATTTCTTCCTCTTGACTTCTGGAGAGCCACTGGAGTCTCTGGGCTCCCTGGAGCTCAACTGGATGAAGAAAAATGGATGATAATAAGAAGTTACCATGTAAGCCCATGTTGAAATATGCACAGAACACTGAAAGCATGAGAAAAACATGGCTCTTAAGTGTACATAATGACCATGGGTCAGAGGATTGTGGGAAATGGAATTGCAGTTCACCTGTTTCTCCTGGTTCTCCAGTGCCTCTAGTTCTTTCTTGGACCTCTTGATTTTCAAGTGGATCTCCATGTTTTGCTAATAAGAAAAAAACAAAAAACAAAGTTAAATGATCTTTTCAGTCAACTTTGTTTTATTTCAAGATAAAAACAAAACCCAGAATGTTAAGGCTTTCAAACTTGTAGAAATAAAAAAACACCTTCTAATAAAATACCACTAAACCAGAATATAAAATACTATTTTGAGAAAAAAAGGCATAAACTGAGGATCTGTGTCAGATTACAATTCATTTATAGAGATGGAAAGCCTGCTCGCTTCTTTTGCACTGTTCCTTTACACAGAAATAATGTACTTTATCCCATACCAGTCCCACCAGGATCTCAGTCTTTTTGTGATTGTTGCAGCCTAAAATGCTTGATTTCTTAAAAGTTGTAAAGTGCAATGTTTTGTGTGTGTTTGTTGCGATAAAGTTGTGGTAATTAGTGAAAGTTGCAAATAAAAATTGCGATTTCAAAAACATATATGCAATTCATTTTTTTAAATCATATGTAATACAAGTTCAGTGAGAATGAAACTAGAAAGAAAGTACTGTATAACACAACTGACAATATTGTGGAGCTTGTGTTCCAAGTAACCATACAAAAAAGGCTCAATATAACAAAAATGTTTTGTTTTATTTGTAAATTAAAAAGTGAAACTTACTTTTTTGGACCTGAAAATCACAGATAATTGGAGTAATTCTGTTTGTGCTTGTGGGATACACGAAAGTAGCCTATGTATAAACACGGAGACTCGTCACAGCAGAACCCAAACGCGCTTTTATTATGAAACCATTTTTACGCTCAGTAATGACGGGAAAACTGAATGAGCCTCGCTACAACGGAAGAGATATTTTTATAAAAATATTTTCTAAGTTGCCTATTTGTGTTTGAAATCATTTGTGTTGCGGCCCCTTCGAGTCGGGGTCGTAACACAACGATTTGACCATTCTTCGTGGGAAAGTTGCAGTGATTGGAAAAAAATGTAAGCTCTCGCAACTTTCGCTTTCGTTTTGTTGATTTTGCATTAATAGTTGCTATCGCGACATTGCAAAATCCTGAAGGGACTGCCTAACTTATCATCCATCATTTAAGTAGTGGGTCTAAAGCCCCCACCCCCGCCCCTGTGAGCCAGCCTTTGAGCAGCAGTACCTTGTGGAGGTCCGAGAGCTGCTGGTGGCGCACCAGAGCGTCCTTGTTGGGGAACTGCCTCCGGCACAGCAAGCAGGCCATCTTCTTCCAGTCCGTGAGCTTGTCCTCCTTCTCCTCCGGCTGGGCTTTTACCACCCGCGGAGCTTCATGCTTCTCCTCCTCTTCCTCGTCACTGCCAGCCCCGTAGTCCGCCGCAAGGAGGCCCAGGGAGCCCATAGGACGCTGCACAGGAGAGGAGAATCGAGGACGTGAGTCACACTAACGAGTGAAAGGGCATGATGGGATAGATCGGAGTGGCCATGGGAAAAAAGCCCTCATCAAATTTCTTTTAAGTTGGCACAAAAGGTTTCTCCTTCATTTAGGATTTTTGTAACAAATAAAGCACAGCCACTACAGTGAGGAGCCACCTTTAGTAACAGATAATAAAGCACAGCCACTACAGTGAGGAGCCAGCTTTAGTGCTTAAAATTAAGGACTTACCTTTAAGCCCTTCTCCTCTTTCTTTGGTGGTGCTAAAGGCTTCTTGAAGAGTTCATCCCCAATTATGCCCTAGGTAAGAATCCACAACAAATACTGAGTATGGAATTAGTCCTTTCACAAGGAGGGAACACTTTATATAGGAAATATTTACCTATAAGATGACATCAAAGCTCTGCACTGTGTTATTATGAGTGATTAGCTGCTCATTGCAATGTTGACACGATGGGAGTGCATTGTGAAAACCCATGTAACATTTTTTAGGTGTTAGCAACTAAAACTGAAGCAGAATACTACTGTCATAGAACTCTCTCACCTTCATACCTGAGTGTCATAGAACTCTCTCACCTCCATACCCCAGTGTCATAGAACTCTCTCAACTTCATACCCGAGTGTGTCATAGAACTCTCTCACCTTCATACCGAGTGTGTCATAGAACTCTCTCACCTTCATACCGAGTGTGTCATAGAACTCTCTCACCTTCATACCCGAGTGTGTCATAGAACTCTCACCTTCATACCCCAGTGTGTCATAGAACTCTCTCACCTTCATACCCCAGTGTGTCATAGAACTCTCTCACCTTCATACCCGAGTGTGTCATAGAACTCTCTCACCTTCATACCCCAGTGTGTCATAGAACTCTCTCACCTCCATACCCCAGTGTGTCATAGAACTCTCTCACCTTCATACCCGAGTGTCATAGAACTCTCTCACCTTCATACCCCAGTGTGTCATAGAACTCTCTCACCTTCATACCCGAGTGTCATAGAACTCTCTCACCTTCATACCCGAGTGTCATAGAACTCTCTCACCTTCATACCCGAGTGTCATAGAACTCTCTCACCTTCATACCCGAGTGTGTCATAGAACTCTCTCACCTTCATACCCCAGTGTGTCATAGAACTCTCTCACCTTCCTCTCGAAGATGGCGAAGCCTGCATCGGCGGCCTTTGAGGACCTCCTCTCGTCAGGAAATCCGGGTATCTTCAGAACCGGCGACGGTGCGCGGACGGTGTCCTTCTGGCGGTTCTGGATTTTGGCCCACCGCTCCATGTCCTTCATGATCTGTCAATCAGCAACTTCGTTAATTACACACGCTAGTTTACCACCACGAGGAGGTGCATGTACATCGAAATTGTTTATTCACTCAGCAAGGCATTTCTTGCCGTGCCTCATCCACAGTTGCTCGCCTCCCTATTTTGAAAGGACTTTTCTGAAACCACCAGAGGGCACATTTCCTATTTTAAGCCTTACAACTGTAGGTGTGATAAAATGCCCTGGGGTAGCACATGGAGTGGTAGACCAGACTGGAGTAACATGAAATCCCAGTGGAATCCATGAGTTTGCTCTCGTGCTAAGATATGACAAATGGTTGTAAAATGTCTACCTTGAATGCTGCCAGGCTCCTTGGTTTCTCATCTTTCTCCTTCTCTTTCTTTTCTGAGCGAGGCATAGTCTCATCATCCTCTCTCTTTTCCAGCCCTGCGTCCATGGTTTTAATCCCGTCCAGCGGCTCATCTGCGTTCTGCATTTCAGCAGGTGCCGGCAGCACCGCCACCGCCGCCGCCGCCACAGGCACGCTGGCATTGGCCGCGGGGGGCTCGGTGTCTGCGGTGTAACCTGGCACCGGGACGTAGACCTTGGTCGCAGTGTCCCAGAACAGGTACTGCTGCGTCTGGGCATTGTAGAAATACTGCGTGCATCCAAGCACAAGAGACACACACACACACACACACACACACACACACATCAACAGACACATACACACAAGCAAGAATGAGATATGAGAAACTGTGACAGTCTGTGACTGGAGCAAAAATAAATAAATATAAATATACAAAATACATTAACCCTGCAAAATAACACATTATGAACCTAGTTAGGCATCAGTATGTTGCCATGCACATAAATGTTTTCAAAGGAATCCACGTGCCTTTTCAGTAAAGAAAGATCATGTGCAGCACTCACCCTTGAGCCGGGGTCATAATATAAGGTGGTCTGTGGGTCATAGTAGAACCCAGACGTGGCGTCGTACAGGTACGTTGACATATCTGGAGTCTCTGTAGCTACAGAAGTTAGTAAATCATTTATTTTGTTAGGGGTGACAAGACAGCAGTATATGACTAGCCTGATTCCTATATAGCATGTTCAGGGAGCAGAATGTTTGCTTGAAATTTCTGTGACGGTTCAGCAATGTGATAATTGCAACAATAGGAAGAATGTGACAAGCCTGTTAGCCTAATATCATCCATAAACGCTTGACAATGAGGCTTTGCCGTTAAGGTTGGTCCACAGTGAGCTGGATTCTTAGCATGTTGACAGTCCGACAGCGCTGCTGATGCACCCAGAATCCCTCTTACCATAGTTATAGGTGTCAGCACCCTCTCCTGTCGCTGGCGTCGCTGTGGACGTCTGAGCGTCAGGAGCCTGGAAGGAGTGATCAATAGCAGAGGGCTCCGTGTACGGAACACCCTGAAATCCAGCAAGACGAAGCAGCGTTTCAGAGCTTTTATTTATTTTGATGACAAAGAAAGGTGTGCTATGCTGTGACGATGCTCGCGCTGACGTGGGCGGAATAACCCTCCCTGGGCCGACGGACGGCTTACCTGTGTCGCATTTGAGTTCAGTTGAGGGTCAGCAGACACGGTGGCATCTCTGCTGGCCGGTAGCACTGGATCCCCTGAACAACAAGAGGGAAAACAATCATTACAAATTCTGTTCTGAAAAAAGCAACCAATATGTTGGTAGCAACATGCAGCTACATATGGGGTAGTCTGGTTACCCCAAATATCGTACCAAGTGCCTTCAAGGCATTTTCAAAATGCCAACTCTTGGAAGACATCTAGAGAAAGAGCACCTACCTTGAATTACAGCTGGAGTTGCCAGCAGTGCCTGACCAGGCTGGGTGTAGTACTGTTGCTGTGGGAGGATGAGGTCCTGTTAAGAGTCTATTATTGCAAACTTTTCACCTACACTGTACCTCATTCCATTCCACCCTCCATACATTAAGGAATACAAGCGCTAAACTAGCGCGGCTTAACACCCGCAAACCAAACAGGTCCGCCATCATTTTCAAAAACTTGATTTGTTTTCTGTGAGTTTTACAAGATGTTTTAAAGGCAAGCATATGTTTTTAATATAATTTACGTTGTAGTGTTCAGGGCTCATTTGAGCTTACAAGGTGGAACTGCATTCGGAGGAACATTACTTTAAACATAATGACAAAGGTGCACGCTTCACTCTCCAGTGACTAATGAGTCTGACTACGTACTTCTGAAGTTAATGTACAGAGTAGTGAGCTGGCGCAATTAGTCACAAACATTAGCCCACTGATAGAATAGAATAACTTTTATTTTCCCATTAGGGAACTTCACTTGTAGTTTCCAGCAGTAAAAAGACAGACAGTGGGGCAGACCCACAAACATGTTAAATAAAGACATTCAATTGAATCAGAAGTTTCACATTATAGAGAAGGTATGTGCGATTATGATGATTCAAATTACCATTATTATTAGTATTATGATCAAAATTATATTATATTAATTCAATATTATGATGAAAAATTGAGCATCAAAAGCAATAACAGTTCATCTGCCTTTACTGTCTTGAGATGCCCAATGTGATTAAGCAGTCTAACAGCTGTAGGGACAAAGCTGTTTCAGGCTTTTTGCTTTAAGGGGTAAGGACCTTAATCTTCGACCTGATGGAAGAGTCTCAAAAAGAGAGTTCAGGGGATGTGATGGAAGGGCCATAAACCTTTTTTAATTGTACGCTAGTCATACAGATGTTTCAGCGGTTTTTGTTGGTTCCCTATAATTTTAGTAGCCTGTACTGTCACCCTCTCCAGCTTCAGTTGCCTGATTTCACTTAATGAGCCAAACCAAGCTGTTAGGCTAAAGGTCTATTATCAATGATGGTACCCAAATATCTGTACTACTACAATTCTTCAACTGTTTTGGCTCTGATGGTACTGAAAGTCCTTATAGTAATCATGTAAGTGCAACAGCAATACAGGAGGTGTTCAGCTCAGTGTAAAATGTGTGGTTATTTTATTTATTTATGTTTTCTTGTGACTTTCCAGGATGAAATCCAAGGATTTTTAAGGACTGTGGGAACCCTGCCATATACGTAAAGAAGGAACCTACCACCATCATTCCAGCATCAGGAGGATAGCCCAGGAGAGAGGTGTTGGATTTATCAAAATCTCTCCTGTAACTGCAAAAGAAACAGTTCATTTTAGATACCCCAAACACAACCATTTAATGTGGCAAAAAGCAAATGTACCCTAATGCAAATGAGAAATAACAGAAACGATCATTCACATTTTAGTTAAACAATAATATATTAGTGTGCTTACGCACAATTAAGTATTCACTTCCAAAACCTACATCCCTTCAGATATAAAGTTCAGTAATGCTCACAGATGGAGGACAAAGTGTTGTACTCACTTCTGATTTTTCAGCGGCTTTGCAATCTCCACATAAACGCGGACTCCGTCTATCATTAGGGGTGGGGGTTTAGTCAGGAGCTCCACCAGTCGAGCTACTTGCTGAAAGGGGACATACGCAGTACCATACCGATTACTGCACGGGAGCCCAAAGGTTCTTACGAGTACACAGCTGAAGTCTGTAAATTTATAGTTATTACAGAAATGTAATTAGAGCTAATAATAAAGCCCCCCCAAATACCCCCTTTGAAACATGTTTTTTTTTTCCTGTCCATTTTGAAGATACGGACCAATATAATGATGAAATCCAAGCCCTAATTCTCATGAGCTGGCATAGCTGGAAAACAACAAAAATTCATCCCTTTTAACTAAATCTTCCATCAGCAAAAAATTATAGAAAGGGACAGTTACTCACGCAAGTAGCTTGCCAGCTAGATACTGTTTATCATAGATGGTTAGCTAGTTTGGTGCAAATCATTCTCGGGTTACTGTCAGTAGTGAAGTCAGTGGTGAAGTAAAACTACACTGCAAGTATCTTAACCAGCTGACTGATCTGAACCTCATTCACTACTTAATTTCTCTCCTCAATTTCATCTGTAAAGGTTGTGTGGTGTTATGAAGATGCCCTGGGGCATGCGACCAGCACAGGGGGTTACCTCATGAGAGTCCATGTCCACGAAGCAGAAGCACTTGGCTCCCATGGGCTTGCCCCTGACCAGACGGACGTTCCTCTCGTCCAGGTAGGCGTAAGGGTCGAGGGCCTTCAGGATGGTCTCCACTGTTGTGGTGGGCTTCACGTTCTTTATTATCATTGCTGTGCGTATGTGAGAACAGAACAGGGTGAACTCTCTTTGAAAAACCCAAGCCAATTCCCTCCTGAAACCCAAGTAAGCATTTTTCTCCAAAGGTGTTTGTGAGAGGTACCGTTTCTCGGGTATTGCCTCGTAACCCTTTCGCGCAAATGCCAAATTTGTCTATTCTCACCTATTTAGGGGGTGTTCTATTCAAAGGGTAACAAAGCACGCTGGTTTAGCTAGACTCCACTCCCTTTTGAAATTCAAAAAATGCCTAAATCTGGGCATGATAAGGTAATAATATAGGGGCTGAGCTCCAGGTATCAAACCACGCCAGTCCAGTCTGTCACTGCGAGCATTTTTGATAGTTCATTTTTCAACGGATGCACATGTGGTCACTGCACTGAACTCTCTCCAAGAGAGAATGTCTGTTGTAGGGATGTTGCAAAGGTAAACGTGTAGTATGCATATAATACAACTCCTGGCTCAACTATGCTTTATATATTTATTTTTAATAAAGTATATATTATTATTATTAAAAAATTAAAATAAACTAGCTAGCTACTTGCTAAGCTGGACTGAAAAACTAACTACCAAAAAACAAAGGACTATCAAGCTAACTATAAAAAATACCAAAAATAGGTTACTATAACTTACTAGAATATTCAAAAAAGCTAAACTGTAAGCTAGCTATATATACAGTGCCCTCCCCAATTATTGGCACCCCTGGTAAAGATGAGTAAAAAGGGTTATAAAAGATTCACTGTTTGGTGAATTAGTTTAATCTCACACTGAAAAAATGAGAAAAATCCAACCTTTAATTAAAGTAAATTTATTCTGAGAAAAAAAAACCCCCATCAAGAAATAATTACTTAACAAAACCACCTGTGCCACAATTATTGACACGCCTGCATTTAATACTTTGTATAACCTCCCTTTGCCAATAAAACAGCACTGAGTCTTCTCCCGTAACATCTAATAAGGTTGGAAAATACAGAGCAAGGAATCTGAGACCATTCCTCTTTAATGAATCTCTCCAAATCATCCAGTCCTAGGTCCTTTCTTGTGCACTCTCTTCAGCTCAGCCCACAGGTTTTCAATGAGGTTTAGGTCAGGGGACTGAGATGGCCATGGCAGAAGCTTGATTTTGTGTTCAGTCAACCATTTTTGTGTTGATTTGGATGTATGTTTTGGATGATCGTCCTGCTGGAAGATCCAACGACGACCCAGTTTTAGTCAAAGTTCCAGTAGCGTTTAGCAAACTCCAGGCACTTACATTTGTAGTGAAATGACAGGAAAGGCTTTTTTCTGGCATACCTTCCAAATAATTTGTTGGCATGGAGGTGACGTCTAATGGTAGTTTTGGAGACTTGATGACCCCAAGATGCTACTTTCCTCTGTAATTCTCCAACAGTGATCCTTGGGGATTTTTTTTGCCTCTCTTACCATCCTCCTCACTGTGTGTGTGGGTAAAATAAACTTGGGTCCTCTTCCAGGCAAGTTTGTAACAGTTCCAGTTGCTTTGAACTGTTTAAGTACTGCCCTAACGGTAGATATGGGCATTTTCAGGTGAGTAGCTATTTTTTTATAGCCATTCCCTGACTTATGAAGCTCAACGCACTTTTCCCTCATTTGATTTGTGTGTTCTCTTATCTTTCCCATGTTGATGTATGAATAAGTGAATATGGCCTCTGTGTCACCTCATATTTATACCCCAGTGAAGCAGGAAGTCATGGATTACTGCTTGAAAATTCCTAAACACTCTGATCAACTTTAAAAAGTAAAATATAAATGGAAAACATAACATTTTACATTTTGTTCATAATAATTTATAGGGGTGCCAATAATTGTGACACACGTGGTTTTGTTAAAAATAATTATTTCTCGATGAGGGATTTTCTTTTTCTCTGAATAAATTTGCCTCAATTAAAGGTTGGATTTTTCAAATTTTTTCAGTGTGAGATTAAGCTAATTCACCAAAAGGAATTTTTATAAACCTTTTTACACATCTTTACCAGGGGTGCCAATAATTGTGGAGGGCACTGTATATATCGCTCGCTCGCTCTCTCTCCCTCCCATCTCCTCTCCGTCCACGCAGATCAATCACTGAACTATATAGAAAACGGTGAGATCAACCGCTGAGATTCGCTTTTATAGCTGGGGCATAGCCCGTCCTCACTCCAAAATGTCAGGGCGCAGCTGTACAGGTTTCAATTTAGTCACCGGGAGTCATACGTCAGCTGGATGAAGTTTCTGGCCAATGACAGACTGGACGTGCAAATCCTAACCTTTTACCATTCGGCACTTTTGAGGCAGATTCTTTGGGTTTATGCTGTTTTGTGCTGACTGCAGTAAAATGTCAAGATTTGGACCCAGGATCACTCAGGAACACTTAGAAAAAACCAAATGTATCAGTTCTAATCTAAAATAAGTGGTTTTAGTGCTTTGTTACCCTTTAAGGCTTTATAACCCCAAGTGTGAGCATCACAGAAACTGTGAAAATGGCTTAAATGAAACAAGGCAGTTCTATTGTTTACAATACCAACTTAGATTCGTTTTTTATTTTATTTTGAAAGGAACATCTCTATGCGTAAAAGCAATGGTAGGATTGTGTATTTATTTTATATTTAGCTGCAGATATTGATAGTAGAATGATGTGGAATAATTGCATAAGAACTTCACTTGTTGATTTTACAATTGAGTGAGCAGGGCTTTTTTCACAGCTGTTTTGGCATGTGTTCGGGCTATTGTCGGGTTTGTCTTATTACCATGACGGAATACGAATTTGTGAAGGTGAAAAAATATTTTTATGAACTCAAGACACCATTGTGCACTGTGGCATGAATGGGTAGGTATAGTTGCAGGTGAAACTGGGTAAGGGGTTGCTGTTTAATGGACTAGCTACACGACAGCAGTGGCAATTAGAAACTCTGTATTTGGAATTGTTGTCACGAATCGCATACAAATAAAGTAAGAACACAGAGTTTGTTGTTTCCACTCATTGATTGGTTTCAGGAGCAACAAATATTTTAGTTCAGCAAAATCCACTACGGGGTCTGCGCAAAGGGGTTAAAGCAGCTCTGGTGGACCTAGAAATCATGGCCACTGTGTGATGCATCCTGTTCAATGACATGCAGAGCCTAATAATGCTTGAACTGGAAAAGACTACAGTGGAATGAGTCAGACTTAGGGGCTTTTAGCTTCCGAGACAAACTGACTGCCAGCCAGTTTACAGGGTTCACTCACTCTTGCTCTCTTTAAAGATGGGGTCCATCTGACGAGGGGTGTGGCGAGGGTTTCTGGCCCCCCAGGACTCTGCCTCCAGCTGCTGCTGCTTCTGCTGCTGGTCCATCTGCTGCTGCCAGGCCTCCGGTGTCAGGTTAGAGTTCCGCTGCCATGCCCCCTGAGGGAGCAAATCAGAAGACGGCTTCTGCCGGTGTCCGTCCTGATTGGCTGTCTCTGGGGGCTGCTTCTTTGCTGTGCTGGGAGTGGGCAGCAGGGGCTCCGGGGGCTGGCTGTCCTTATGCGCCGCCTCCTGTTGGTGGGTAAACAGGACGCATTTACTGAGCACCGTTAGCGTGTAGATTCTTGGACAGAAGTAGATCACGTCTGAACATACCCGATACAGTGAACACATGCCTTTAACCTTAAATGACTTGCCACTTTCACTGTATTGAACTATTGATTTAAAGCGACAACTGCAGTTAATTTTTAAATGGGTAAGGCTCAAAATGACATGCATGAAAATGGTTCCATAATAACTGGGAACGGTTGAGGGCAGAGAGTGAGATGGGCGAGTACCCCTGCTGGGGTACAGTGAGATGGGCAGGGATCCCCTGCTGGTGTACTGTGAGATGGGCGGGGCTCCCCTGCTGAGGTGCAGTGGTGACAGCAGACTTACAGGGGCCTCTTTGCTGTTCCTGTCAGGTTGGATGTATCTCATCAGTGCTGTTTTAGTGCCAACCTTCAGGGATCCCTGAAAAACAGGAAGAGCATTATTTCCACTCCGCCCGTCCCCTCAGAGGCTCAACATGTGATACACAGACTGCACCTTTTTGCTCTGTGACGGTTTATCCTGCCAGTGGAGAGGTTCACACGGGTGATCGCCATGGCAACGGTCGTCTTTGATCAGTGTTGGTCAATGTTAGAAAGAAACCGGCAGGTGTCCCCCACCCCTCGTTATTTTTGGGTTTGTATGAAATATGAGTCTTAACTGTTTCTCGAAATATGTTGTGTGTGATCTGAGAAAGTATCTCAAATCAATACTATTTTTTTGGAAATTGCCCATCTGAACAAAATGCAGATGACAATCAATGCCCTTTTTGCTTTGTACGCATTTTTTTTTTTTGCTTGATTTGAGATACGATAATAGTAAATTGCATTTATAAAGCAGTGCACAACTCCGTCATACTTTCTGCATTTTAGAGTTGTGGAGTTCTACGGGTGTAATTCCATGGATGGATTTGTCTGCAATTAATGCAAAAGGTATCCTGACGACAAGACAATGTAAAGGTATATAATGTGCATAACACCATATTGACTGACCAATGTTCTGTTTGGTAAAATCATTTTATGCTTTATGCCATTTTGAAATTTGTTTAAAAACATTTGCATTATTGTTGATATAATGGCATGTGCTAGCATGCAAGCTGGAGTGTTCATCTCTAACATGCAACTTTATACATAAAGTTAGAAAGATGACCAAAAACCCCAGAAAAGCAAAAGTACTTTGTATATTCTGTTCTCAACTCACGGTTCTCAAAGAATGATCTACATTAAAAAATTTGATCTAAAAAATTTGGAAAACAATCCCAAAAAAACACAATGTAATAATGTCAAAATTAGAAATCTTAAAACATCTCCCAGTTGTTTACGCATCAAAAAGGAAAGAATGCAATTCAGCTTATTTGTATTTCCTTGGCAGCAATCGTTCAACACACACTGCCCCACGGCAACCATGGTGTGCTCAAGAAACCGATGAACCACGCAATTTTGGGTGAAAAATACTGGTAAAATTGCATTTTAAACGCATCTAATAATAAAAACAATATAGCCCAATAAAAGTCTCAAAAATTGATGGGTTACGATTACATATTTTAATACTAATGCTTAAAGAGGCATATGCCCTTAACCCAAACCAGAAATATTTAAATAAAAGCACAGAAACGATCTTGGATGCTGATATAAAACAAATTCCAAATACAGGAGCAGGATTCTTGACTAGTACATTAGGGAACTGATAATATCCCTTTGAGATGCGTTACTTCTCCCCCATTGATTAATGAGAACTTGTTCCCACAGCCTGGAAAGAGAGACAAATGACCCCTTCTACTGCCATGCATCCTTGTTTAATTTTCTGCTCTCAGTAAATCTATTAGAGGCAATTCGTCCTAATCAACCAAATCCCCAAAGGCTGAGCACAGAGACTGTTTTTTTCAATAATGAACCTACGAGCTGTTGTTATTTTCAGAAAAGAAGAGTCCGTATACCTCCTTGTTGCACCAGAGGTTCTGATCCCAAAAGAATTTCCATAATATACCAATCTGGACTGAACTGCGAGTAAACTTTTGTTCACAAACCGGAAGACCATTCGATTCCATAGGCGTATGCTTGCCACTCTACACAAACCTTTGAAGAAGCCATGAATCTCTGCAAAGTAAATCTAATAGTTGACCACGAGTTGGTTCCCAATTGCTTCCAGATTTATTCGAACGGATCAGATACAAGACCACCGAAACAGTGACAATGGAAGAGACAATATGAAGTGGGAAAAGATGAAGGGCTGTCAAATTTTCGCATTGGCAAAACCCGATCTGAGAGTTCCTCGCAAGAAGGCAGCAGAGCTTCAAATATTTTAAAAGACAGGACATCGGTACACCAAGAGAACATGGGTGAAGCTGCTGAAAGCCAAAGATCCAGCAGAAAGTCATCAAACTGCTGCATGAAAGGCGAGAGAGCGCCTCGACGAAGCCCTAGCAAGAGCCGTTCATCACTGCCTCCAGCAATGGGCTCAGGCCACAGGAAGGCAGCTGCCATGAGGAAAAAGAGGAACGAAAGACATGTTCGGTCTGGAGTAAAGCCCCTACGCCACCAGACCACCTGGAAGGTAAAACAAATCTGGTCTCGTGACCAGAAATGCTTTTAGAAAAGACAAACCAGGGGGGGCGGAGGGAAAACGGAACCTGAGGGATGTAATCAGAAGTGGTGCTGAGAAGAAGCAGGTAACAGAGCCCCGCCCGTCATCTACTCACGGGCAAGCTCCGACACGGTCTCCTTACCTGTACTAAGACTGATTTTACTTTATACACTTTCTCAACAGAAACTCTCACATGTCCTGCAATGTTGGATCTTTCACCCTTTCATACGGTTATTCAGCTTGTTTTACACTTGAGCAAATAAGAGAATGCACCTTGCTCAGGGGTACAGTAATCGCATTGAAACCCATCACTATCAAGGTCATAGTTCTTTCCCCAGTGTCGAATAATCATTTATGGCTCATCCACAGTTCACATAAATGCACTCAAACCAAACACGATGAGAACTTTCCAGAGCAGGTTTACTGGTATTTCACTAATAGTTGTGCAAAAAAGAGAATGACCGCTGCCCTTCAAAATTCCCAACCTTGCCTTCCTTTGTATTTCTACAATACTACTGCAACATACCCAGAAATCTGGCTAGGATTCAAAAGCACTAGGATTCAAAGTGGCACCCTTATACAAAGGTGTACAAAGAGTAGGCTACATTCAAACATTCTTAATACCACAACTTCAAGACAATGCTTGAATAACTTTCTCAAATATGCATCAATAGGAGGCAAAATTCTTGAGCTAGACGGTAATATTTAATTGCTCATTTCCATCACCATATGTGG
This sequence comes from Ilyophis sp. 1 JC-2022, assembly GCA_022702515.1. Classification (NCBI taxonomy): domain Eukaryota; kingdom Metazoa; phylum Chordata; class Actinopteri; order Anguilliformes; family Synaphobranchidae; genus Ilyophis; species Ilyophis sp. 1 JC-2022. Next base: position 7,769 of record JAKUDI010000091.1, on the reverse strand, counting down.
CTCCAAATTAAATGACATCAGAGAGGATCACTGAATCTGAGCGACACCGACACAATGTATGAATGAAATGAATTAAGTTGGGATACAACTTAAGACATTCCCCAACACTCTCAGGCTTTGCAGTTCTCTCTGTGTATCCAAAGATTTCTCGTTACAATAATTCTGATAATCTTCAACACATTAAACAATCCCTATTGTAGTTCAAGAGAAGAAAAGACAGCTCACACTGCACATTAAGGTTTAAAACAAATGCCCAACACTAAACATGTTGCCATGCTGTAATGCTCAATTTAAATTGGCCTAATAGCATACCTCTACATTTACTAACGAGACACACTTAAGTTAATGTCACTCTAAAAAGTATGCATGCCAATTTAGAAAACTTAACTTTCTGATTAAGTCTATCCTTAAAACAAACCTCATCTGTACTTCAAAAGCCCTTACAATGTGTTCAAGATGATTTTGAGAATTATAGCATTTGCATTTAACGTTTCATATGTATGAATAAACAAGAGTGTACTTTGGAGAAACAGCAGTGCACATCAAAGCTGATTCTCCAAATAATTCTAGTTTCTCTATACATTAGAAGTAGAACGTGTTATAAAACGACTACTAATTACAAAAAGGCCCAAACACAACAAGATGAGCTTTCGCAATCCCTTCGAAAAAGCATTAGCTGCAGGTCTTGCATCGACACCAGAGCGAACAGCTTACATGTCCCACATCCCAAAAATAATGAGTCTTCACCCCATCCCAGTGAGCTCTTAAAGGGACACAACAACAACCCTTTCCCAACCACACCTTCCCACACACAGTCCCCGCCCCCCACCCCCAGCCGTCTTCCTGTCCGATGAGACAGCAGTTGTAGTGCGACGAGGAAGGGCCACCTGGTTGGACTCCATGAAGTGGACTGCATCCTCGAGGTTTAAAAACTCCACATAGGCCGTATCGTAGCTGTAACCTGGGGACAGCATTTAAAATACAGATGGATCTGTGTTAGTCAATGCCAGTAAAGTGAACAGTTGCCAAATTAAATGTGAAAATAAAAAAATAAAGAAATACAGAACAGCACATACAACGAGAGGAAAGAACAGTTTGTTGGCGTAGATGTCGTATGCTTTGTTTTAACTTGTTGAAGAATGCGATATGACTTGAACAAAAAACAATCAAATCAGATGAACCACCCTCCCCATAGCACTTCCAAATTATTCTGTTTTGGTCAACCAGGCCAACTGGCCTCACACAATTTTTTTTTCATTTGACACATCACAAGCCCTCTAAAACCATAAAACTTGGCATTTATACCAGCTGAAAAATAAGCAGTCTTCATATCTATAGCATCAAATCTATATCAAAACCCATAATACAAATGGTCCATTATCCATGCATGTCAGTATTCTTGATATTGCCGCAATCTGACTATCCCCGTTTCCCAGATCACATCTCATGCCAATATCGAGCACATTGCAAACTGAGTTCGGAAAATGTACCCCATCACTCAAACTTCTGAATGGAAATGGCATCACGTGACCTGTTCCAAAACTTCATTACGGTCATGCACTTGCAAATAAGAATGTTGTGTAGAAACTTGCATTTGAACAAAAGCTAAAAAAACTGAATGAAACCGATCTAAATACTTTAGAGCCGGTAATAACGGTAAAAATTGATGCATGAATATTAAGTACAATTAAAATCATTTGTCAGAAACTAAAGATGAGTAAGGTGCTCAAAGTGACTTGTTTTAAATTCTATGCTACAGCGTTTATTCTGCAGTAACCTTTTAAATGACAATGTAATACTATGGAGAAATATATAGACCCTCTAATATTCTTATAGTGACACTGCAATTTTGGAAATGAGCTCAGTCAGATTTATGAAGATGAAGCTGGATTCAAACTAAATGTGAATAAGCTGATCTAGGGCATTACAACATGTTAGTCCTCACGTTTATGTATTTATTTTACGAGAGTGAAGATAGTGTTATTACTCTGGCTGTGTTTGACCTCATTAAGCACTATTTTAAAGGGTTAATAAACCTTTCATATAGCTGGCAAGTACGACATGTGCTGTGGTTTTAATGGTTTTGTGTTTATTTCGTTTCTGAACCCCAGAAGACAAAAAAAAAATTACTAATTTACTAACTAGCTCATATTCATAGCACTGCACTGTTTTAATACAAAGCAAGTCAGTTGCAAATGGCACAACTGAATGGAAGAATCTAAATTAATATTTAAAAAATATGCAAATAAAAAAAACATTGTTTACAAATTGCCAAAGGACTTGCGATAGTCAAACAAAGGTTATCCTGTTGTATGACAGTCATTCATTGTCAGTTATTAACTTGAGAAAACATTTCTTGCAACTGCAAAATTCCCACATTCCTATGTCTCACTTTTGTTACTTTTTTTGCATTACCTGGCCTTACATGTAAACTGTTTTCCATTATATAAAATCAAAAAAGCTTTAATCAATGTTATGCTGTATACTTGTATAATACTATGCAAAATTTTCCAGCTGTAAAAAGTGAATGTCTAATTCAAGACTCCAGAACCTCTCAAAGGAACAGAAAAAATGGCACGAGACCCTGCCCACTTTCTCTTTTATTTCAAAGGAATTTATGTAGAACTTGGTGTTGCTCGATCTACTTTGATCTCATGTAGGTGGCATCTACACAAAGGCCTAAAAGAACCTGGTAGCTGATATAGGTCTGAATGAACACGAATGCCCATGTGGCATGAAGCAAATTGCCGTCGAATGGGTTTATACAAGACGAAGAAGAAACCAATGTCAAGAGTACCAGACTATAAGGCAGTGATAAAGCTAATGCAGAAGTCTGCTTGAACCATGACAAGCACATACTAATTTTGTCAAAGGTTTGCGATTTCAGTTTGACAGAAAAAATGACAGCTCAATTGACGAGAATACAATAAGCAGAGGGAAAAAGTGTTTTAAGAACCGAACACAACTGCTTTGTGCTGCGTCTTCGGTGACACTAAAAATGTATGATCCAGTCATCACTCAAGCTTCAGTTTTTTGAAAACCTTCTCATAGAGACTTCTCACATACAACATTTTTGAGGACGTTCGCATCTCAGGATGTTGGAAGGGGTCAGGAAGAGACAGAGCAGCGCTCTTATCAGGTAATATCCGGTTTAGTGCCTCAGGGTTCTTGCAATAGTCATGCCGACAAGGTTTTGGTACGCGACCCCTCTACGATCGGCAGTTAGCAAGCGATCCTGGAAGGCTTTCAATACAAGCGTGCGATTCGAAATTTGTTCAGCGAAATGGCCTGCATATTGGTTTTTTTCCATATCATTTTCTCATTGGCAGTGTAGTCTCACCTGGCACAACATTCTTTATTTTCATACCCTGCATGGGGACGCCATCACGGACTGCAAAAGCGCCCAGGATCTACAAAAACAAAATCATCACCTGCTTTATCTCCTAGAATGAAGATAGACCATCCTATCCACATTTGTTTCAGATGTCAATTAATTCAGCATTATGAAATGCATTCAAAAGCAAGAGATGTTCTTTAGTAAGTCACAGAGATGCATGTTATAAGCAAAAATCAAGTCGTTCATACCTGTTCCATTGTAGCGTTTTTGGGAATTCCGGTAATGGAGATGGTGTTTGAGACCTCCTTCTTCACAGATGCACTCCTGTAATCTTGATCCTTTGTGAGGCAAGTTATTTGAAAAGATAAAGGTAAACAAAAACATCAGGATGCTCGTCTGTTAAAAATCATATGAAATTTGAAAGATAATGGTTGTGGAATTTTTTTTTTGTAAATACGTTGTCCATGAAAACAGACATTTGCATAACATATGATTTAAATTAATGTATACTTTACCTTATTTGGTTTCTAATTGGGTTTATTTATTCCTTTTTCTGTAATAGAGTCTGTTTGACTTGACAATACAATTTGCTACAAATTGCTATGATTACCTACCGTGTTCTGTGATTCCTGAAAACCTCCAGTGACTAACCTGAGAAGCTGAATCATTGAATCGCTGGGGTGGGACTGGCTTCGGTTCCTTCAAAGGCTTTTCTGTTCCCTGCGGATCCCTGTGCTCATAGTCGTAGACATGACCAGAGCCCGTTCTGTAATCGATGTCTCTGTAGTCCTGGTCTCTACAGTCACTGCTACTGCTGTCCGGGAACTCCTCCTTCCCTCCCTCTTGTCCTGGTTTGTTGAGAAGGTCCTTTGGCTCCCCAAATGGTGGGTGACCTTCTGGGCCACCAAGGTCTTGGCCTGACTGGATTTTTCCTTGGGCAGCATCCTCACCTCTGAGAAAGGGAGGCCTGCCTCGGGCTGGTGCGTTCTGGTTCTGTTTGGGGTCCTGGTCCCTGGACCAACGCTTAGCCTCGTTCTCTCGGCTGGGAGCATTCAATGGGGGAGGCTCCATGTGTGGAAGAGGGGGTTCCTGTGGACCTTTGCGGCCAAAAGGGGGCTGATCTCTTCCAGCAAAATGATCTGGGGGAGCGTTCCTATCCCAGCCGTGAGAGTCAATGGCCTCTCTTCCAGGACGTGGAAAGCCGAAGGATCCATCTTTATCCACTGGGAATTCTGAGGGTGGCCTTTCGCTTCCTGGGAAATCCGCAACCTCCCCAGACCCAGGGTCACCTTCCCTGCATCGGGGTGGGGGAAATCGTTCCCTGCCTTTCGGGAATGGGGGTGCCCCCTTCATATGCGGCGGGAAGGGCCCTCGGTCCCTCACATCCCGGCCATGCCACTCTTCCGATTGCAACTTCTCTTCTCTGCCTCGGAAACCCAAAGACGGCTCCCTTTGCTCTGGAAACTCCATGTCTCTGAGGTTTCCTTCTCCACCCCTGAACTTGGGTCTGTTCATGGCTGCAAAATCTTGGGGCAGGTCGGGTCTTCCTCTGACGTCCATTGGAACTCCATCATTTTCCCTGAAGTTCAGGGGAGATCGCTCCCTTTCTCTGAAATCAGCTGAAGGTCGAATGCGGTTTCTGAAGTCCATATCGGATTCAAATCTTCCCCTCGGATTCAGTGGGGTTCCACCCCTTCTATCAAAGTCCATGTTCTCCCTCTCTCTTGGGGGCATGTCCATGCTGAATCCATCTATGTCTTCCATACCCATCCGGGGCCGCTCTCTCTCATGCATGTCTCTAAAACCCTCATCTCTATTCATAAGGTCCATAGGAGGCCGTCTGCGAGAGTCCATGGGAGGTTCATTGAATCCTGGCATATCCATGCGGAATCTTTCCCTTTCCCGGCCTCCCATAAACGCATCATTGGGCTCTCTCAAACCTCTTGGGTTCATGTCCCTTCCTCCCATGTCTAAAGGGTGCCTGCCAGGGCCCATAAAGTCTGGGGGACCTTGCGGTTTGTTCCTCATTTCCATATCATATCTCCTCATCATGCTTGGATCAGCCTCCTCCCCTGGCCTGAAGAAGTCCCTATGCGTTTCTCTTCCCCGTATGTCTAAGGGTTCCATTTCCCTAGCTCTCATATCGCCAGGACGGTCAAACCGCCTCATGTCCATAGGGGGCCTATCAGGAGGCCTATGGCCCATAGGCTTTCCATCTCTTCCTCTAAATTCTGGGGCAGGACATTCTCGGCCTTCAAACATCTCCCCCCGAGGGTTCCCACTAGAACAAAAACAAACACTGTTACACCCTATACTAAACACAGCTAATACCTTACCCACATTGAATCCTATGTGCCGACTGTGTTCGTAAATAAGTGAGATCCCCGTTTTTTTAATTTCCCCGATTCCCTTACCGAAAGGGTGGCCCTCCTCGTGGACCTGGTCGAGGACCGTCCCACATGATCGTCCAATATTTGCCAGGAAGTTACCTACACCTGCAGGTGGTGTCTGCGCTGTCAGAAACAAGAAATGATGCAGTTTAAGAGTACAATACTGAACACATATGTGATGTTCTGGGGTGACCTTAATTTTGGCAAACAGCCAAACAAATCAAACATAAGTTTTTGGTTAAAAATATGGTTTTACCATAATCAGACAGTTTACACCCTGTACTTTCTGAAAAACAATGACAAATTTGTTGAAAGTAACAGATTGTTTTTGTTTTTTTAAAATGAGTAGCTAGCTAGCTAGCTAGCTAGCTAGCTATCTTACTCAAATGTAGCTTGCTTGATAATAAACAGCATATTCTTGCCACAGTGACCCAGAGAGAGAGAAAGAGACTGTGTGGCAAGCCCCCCTTGTCCTGTGAGCAGCCGAACTGATGTATCATAAAAAAGTAGTAAACAATCGAGACGGTGGAAGATCTGTGAGTGTTGCTCTATTATAATTTTATATAATAATATTTATATTCTTATAATAACCCCTCCTGTTTATATAAGCCTATATGATATTGGGTTGAATTATTCATATATTTTTGTGTAATACTGATGTCCAACATTGCAACATGAGCTTAAAGATATATAAATACAACAAATAATACAAATAAATGATATTACAAAGCAACCAAAGTGCGTGGTGATATTTTCATACTGAATGGAACTGGACAGATCTGTTGTGTAGGACTAGGTGTTGATATCCAAAAAAAAAAAAAAAAATTGACAATATGCACTTGAATCTAAAATTGGATGTTAATGATAAATTGTTTTGAGCTTGTAAAATTTGTACTTGTATGGGTTATTTTTGTTTTGTTTTGTTTTTGTTTTGTTTGTTTGTTTTGTTGTTGTTATAATCAAAGTGTTGTTGGTGTAGGCTATTGAAAATCAACTATGTGAAGTCAGACCATCTTTCTTCTATTTTTTTATTGTTCAAGTAGGGGGCAGACAAATATAAGAAATGTTTTCTTCTTACTGCTCCTTTCCAATCATGGAGGTGTTGATTTGAAAATGTAGTGTGCATTTTTGTACAAATAATGTTGTCCACTTTCATGAAAGGAACAAATAAATAAATAAATAAATATCCCTCAATACTCTATGCTTACACAAAACAATGCTCTGTTACTCAGACCCGATACCAACAATGTCCTACAACACTGAGTTGCTGCCAAAAAGACACAAAAAAATAGAGAGAAAGAATGTCAATGGTTTGGAAGTACTTTAAGATAAAAAATATATATATAAAAGCAAGGCAGACTGCAAGCATTCATCACTATTCGCGTCACTGCCCACACAGCCTACCCGGTAACGCAAGCTTTTTGTATATCCCTGCTTATAAACCAGAAACATCCTGGACATGGATTTATGTATGTTTACTGCACTTGGTGGACAGAATGAACGTCACGCACCATTCTCCCTGTGTTGACAATAAAGACAACATGGCGAAGGTAGAAGAGCTAGTTGATTAGGCCTAGCAGGGCATGAAATCAACTCTTCACCCACTGGCCAGCCAGAGTGGCTGCTGGATTCTAAAAATCACCAGCCATTTTCAACATTTTACCAGCCACATTACCTTTTACAACATAACACAACCTGGTTGGTTACCTGCTAAAGTGGCTGCTAGAGTAGCAAATCTTGCCAGCCACAATCAAAATTTTACCAGGATTTGATTGGTGGCAGGCGTTCATTTCACACCGAGGCCTACTGTAATCTACATTCCCAAAATTCCCAAAGTGACTTCTGAAGCGTCAGCTTTTTTTGTAATTTAGCTCAATTGACAAACATTATTTAGCTCACCTAAAATAACTGGTGAAATGATACCAAAGTAGGGCTGGCCCAGGCCAAAGATTTGCTTAGTCGATCTGTAGTCGTCAGTTCAAACCCATAGTCGACTAGCCGTTGCACATTTATGATATTAATTTAATTATTTAAACATGTAT
>JAKUDI010000909.1:0-30000 GCA_022702515.1 Ilyophis sp. 1 JC-2022 | reverse complement strand
TTAGCTGGGTATTGAGGTCATTGAAATACAGGCTTTATTGTTGGTTAGTTTATTTACTGGTTTAATTGACTTATTAACAGCCTCAAAATTTTTCTTTTAAATCCCTTTTAAAAACTCATCTATCTTCTGTAATTATCTTCAAATTTCTTCAATTAATGTTACTTTTATTGTTTAACCTGTTCTACCTGTTAAAATTTTCACCCATTTTGTCTTTTATGCAAAGTGCTTTTCACACTTGTATGAGAAGTGCTGTATAAATACATTTTATCATTATTATTATTATATGATTATGAATGTAATTGATCAATTAGTTCACTATATTCAGTAGTTCACAATATACAAATTCAGAAAAAGGAAGGGAAAACAGATTGGAAGCTGATAATTTAGGCTTGCATTAAGGTTGTTTTGGCAGCGAAACATGCTGTTATTGATTGCATAATTAAAATTGATGGCAGAATAAAAAATTAGATGTCAAAAAGGCTTAAAAGTGGCAATACTTAGTTGCTTACTTCCTAGTAAAGTTACTCTCTCGCTCTTCACATGAATGGCTTTGCCAACCTCCCTCTGTCCTTGTCCCTGGTGCGGAAGGCCCTTGGTGTCTTTCCTATGAGTCCCTGTATTCCTGACCTCACACCTGTCCTTCGCCTGAGACCACATACGTTTCTGGCTGTGCTCAGGCCAGGCAGTGGGGCCATCATATGCCTAATGCGCCCTTCCCTGGTCAGGCTATCCCTCATATGTTCCAGTTCCCCTGATAGCGCTTTCATTTTCCCTGTTATTCTTGAGCATCTGTCATCTATCTCACAGCACTACCAAGCTGTATATTTTATAACTGAGTCATATTCACTTTTTCCACATCATTTGCTTTCCCTTAAGAGCTCAGAAACCTCAGTATCTCTGCATGAATTTGCCTGTTTTTTTGGAGCTTTCATTTTTACACCTACTGTAAATTGTTCTCCATGAAATCAGCAGGCAGGATCACAGTCAGCCAGTGGAACCAGTGGAGTTCCACAATAGTGTGTTCCTGGGCCTACTTACTTTTTATGTTTTACTTCTAGCTCCCCTGATCACAACTTCCGTCTTTACTCCTCAAAACAGAAAAGTGCCACACCTCCAACTTGGTCTTATTGTCAGGGCTCGGGGATCGAGGCCCAGGTGCGACTGTGAGGGGATCAGAAAGTTATCCCACCAAGGTGGGAAACCAGTAAAGAGGAGAGTGTGTCCGCAAACGGAGAAGGGAAAATAAAGAATTGGAAATAAAAACTCCCGGCGTAGAGCCAAAGAAAATCAACCCAGGAGAAGTGGGCGAGGGCTCACAGACTCAAGCAGTAGAAGGAAGCAGAAAGGTAAATAACCTCTAGCTCTGTATTAAACAAAAGAGCATAAAATAAAGAGGTAATGACAAAATGGAAACGAAGAAAACAGTCTCAGAGAGACAGAAAAGGAAACCAAGACGAGAGACAGCAAGTGCAAAAGAGAAAACTAAATCCTAAATCCTAAGAAGGAAACTCTAATGCAATTAAAAGCAAGTCCCGCGTTACTTTAGAGCGAAGCTATAAAGTGAAGTGGTCGCCTTAAACCTATACCTTACCGGCTCTGTGGCAAGAATGATAATGACACAGAAGCGCCAAGGCCGGAAGACGCAGCGCTTATAAAGCTGGAAGGACACCTGAACAGGTGCGCTCACTAAGTGTCGGGACAACGGAAAAACGCGGCAGGAGCACCGTCCCGTGGAATAGAAAAGCAAAGTCCGCAGCACAGAACAGGCAAGCTGCAAAACCATGCCACTTATTCCCTCTTAGGGACAGTCTTCTCTCACCTGACAGGATATGATTTTGTGAACCCCAATCCATTGTTAGCTGTAAAATTTGCTGCCATTTTGTCTTATTGCCGGCAGTTTGATTGAGAAACACCTTGTAATTTACTGTGACTCCAAATGTGTAATTCCCCATTACTGAGTACTCACTGTTGTTATACTGTTTCTATAGTTTTAATTAGTAAATTCATTCTCTGCTCATTTTCATTCTGCTTGTCCTTGAAGGGCCAAATCCATCTTCGTAATCATTTAGGCTTGAAAAAATAAAGCTTTATAATGTAGACGGGCAGCACATTTTTCATAGAATACATAGATTTATGAAAGGTAGCTTGTTGTTGCCCTTTATTGATTGCAGTTATAGACCTTGAAATTACATCAAAAGTATTGTAATGGCGGATAGCCAGTTGCCGGTTATTAAGATTTATTTATTTAACCTTTATTTAACCAGGTAAAAGTGATTGAGAACAAATGATCATTTACATGTTGTATCTGTGTGTATGTGTCTAGCTAGGTAGAGATTGGCTAGCTAGGTTGTCCGCCATTGTGTTTGGCCACAGGCGGCGTATATAAGGAGTGGGAAGCCACGGTTCTTAGCCAGTCCACGCTATCCTGTCCAGTTGTAACCTTCTACTCAGTGCACAATAAACACCATGGATACTGGCAAGGCAATCTCTGGCTTGCCCGTTCCTGCCCTTACTACAGTATTTCCCATTGTTATTAGCCACCTATAATTTGCCACATGTTTTTCATCATTAACATGATTGGAGCCAAAAACCGTGATGATCAGAAACCCTTTATTGAGCAATAATTTTGGAATTGTCAGCTATAAGGCAGGATTTATCAGTGAAAATATTGACCTGCTGTTCGCTCAGAATTCTGACAGTTCACACTCCAAATAAATGAGCACGACAATCATTCAAGAGAAGCCATTGATAAGTAGCATGAAGACTAGTGTTCTATCACCAGCTCAGCCTAAACAACTTAATACTCAGACAAAAATATACATTTTCTGTGCCGTTGGGGTCCTACTGTTATCGTTGATAGAATGTTGGGGAAATATTTTTTAAAGGCATAGTAAACTTTGTTAGAACATAATGTTGTATAGCAACCTGCCCCCTGATATGAGTCGTACTATTCAAGCTCACCTTCATGACTTGCTCCAGTGGTCAGCAACTGGCTAACGAATAATGTTTTTTCTCTATTCACTCCCATTGCATGGCAAAACAGGTCTCAAAAGCACACTTTTTGCACATAAATGAATGCAAACAATGCGGATTATGCCAGTATACAAAATCACGACATCTGGAACGGAGCGCTTGAAACTTTTGAACCAATTTTTGATTGATTTGATTTTGAAGAACTATTTTCTGAGAAATAGCAACTGTTTCTACTCTCTTTGCTGCTCGGTTTGTTTACTAATGCACGCTTCAGGAATTGAGTGGGACCGTTACGGGTGCAAGAACGAAACAAGGAAGCTAATAAGCTAATGACCAGATCTTCTTACACACCTTTGTTTGGAAAAAGTGTAAAATATCATAAATGGAGCTTTTTATCTTTTGAACTGCATTGTTTGCATTCATTCATGTGCTAAAAGTGTGCTTTCCAAACCTGTTTCGCCATGCAATGGGACTGAATGGAGAGAGAAAAAACGGCAGGCAAAGGCAAAGTCACAACAACAAAAGCAAACAAACAGAATCAAAAGGCAAACTCGGGAGTCGGAAAACGGAAGGGTGTCTCAGGAATCTTGATAAATCACTGGCTTTACTATCACAGGCTCAGGAAATACGATCAACGTTCTGACAAGGATGAAGCAGAAATGTAGGTCTTAAATACACATAGGAAAGGGAGGGGTAACGAACAATGTGAGGGAAACAATAATTCAATCACGAGAAAATAACGAAAACATGGAAGGGACTCGGAAACATGCATGACAAACAACGGGCTCGAGTAGGAGTGTGCACAGTAATCAGGGAAGGTGAGATCTAAGTACAAACAGCTGGAGCAAATTAAACAGGTAGCTCAGGAGCAGTTAGAAATGCAGGTAGAAAAAATGTAAAGCTGGTTAAATGTTAGTATCTAACTATAAGACAAGTAGTTTGTTAGTATACATTTATGTTAATTGGTATGAAGCACCCGAGTGATTGTTAGCGCGAGTTAGTAATATATACAATTATACACAGGAACACAACACAAATTTGGAAAATGGGACAAACACCCAATTGAGACCCTCCATGCAGAGTTCTGTAAAGCTATCCTGCGGGTTTAGAGGAAAACCACAAACAATGCATGCAGGGCAGAATTAGGCCAATATCCACTACTAATTAATATCCAAAAGAGAGCTATCAAATTTTGGAAACATGTAAAAATGAGCGACCCCCTTTGCTACCATTACAAAGCCCTGAAATGCCAAGAGGTGAACATAAAGAAGAGTCCCCTCGGTCAACTGATCCTGGGACTTAGTGAGGCAAATACTAACACTACTAATAATAACCAACCCCAGTGACATCCTTGCCCAGAGAATTTGACCCAACACAATTATAACTAAACAAAAAGAAAAATACTTGACCTATTGGACAGAAATAACAAAAACCCAAAACAAACTTGATTGCTATTTGGCCCTAAACAGACTGTACACCATGGCTGATTACCTGACCATGGTGACAGATAGCAAACAGAGAAAAACCTTGACAATGTACAGACTCAGTGAGCACAACCTGGCCATCGGAAAAGGACAGAGAGGACAGACTATGTTCGCACTGCAATCAGGGAGTGGTGGAGACAGAACTGCACTTCCTCACAACATGTGGAAGGTACCAGGACATAAGGGAGAATTTCTACCCCAAAATTATAAAGCAAAAGCTCCCCTATTTATTAGGGGAACATAGAGAATGTATTGCGTTAGCGGCAAAATTTGTAACAGCTTTCCATAAACAGAGGGACAACCAGTGAGTGTATTTGCATATATTTATCTGTATACTGTATGTCTCGATCTGTGTTTATGTGTTCAATTGTGTTCTTTGTTTTGTGCTTTGGCAACATAAGATGTATCTTGTCATGCCAATAAAGCTTTTGTGAATTGAATTGACTGGGTAAACAAACACACAGATGACTCAGACAACCCACGAACAGAGGGGAATGTACAGATGAATGAAAAATAATAAATCCAGAATCATAATTAAATAATTATACAAACAGACAGATAGAAATACAGAACATAACATTTCTAAGATAGTTTACCGCACACTTAGGACAAGACACGTACTTGCAGGATCTTATTTATTTTGAGCTACGCGTTTCGCATTACAGCTTCATCAGGCTAAAATAAATAAGATCCTGCAAGTACGTGTCTTGTCCTAAGTGTGCGGTATTAAGCCACAAATAATGTGGTATCTTGTTTTGATATGATTATACTTTTGCCACTTGCCAGCACCTTTTGGTCGCACGTTGTGCACAGGCTTTTTCAATTTTTTTTTGTTTACTATGCCTTTAAAGTCACAAAATAAACAGTATATTGCAATAAAACTATTTTTTGTCCACAATACTTTATATTTTTTATAAATATTTTATTTATGGATACATTCATATGTTAATCATTAGTTTATAATGGTTTGTGGACTTAAAATATTTGGTTGCCTTATCTACATTATTGCACAGTGAAGTTGCCAGTCTCACTTTTGTAGACACTGTTCCCATACCTTTTTTGTCATATACTGTACACAAAGCTGTATCTCAGCAATAATATTTCATAAATGGATAATGCATCCTTCTGGTTAAGTTCCCTTTTGGCTTTGCTTAATTGTCTATTTCATATTAAGTCTGTTCTTTAGTCCTGTGCTTAATGAAATTCAAACACAGAGCTCCCTAATAATGTTTAATGGTTAACGTACTGGGCTTGTAACTCCAAGGTTGTAGGTTCAATTCCCAGAGCACTGCCATTGTACCACTGAAGAAAGCACATAACCTAAATTGCTTCAGTATACATGGATTATTGTTGTCGCCATTCATGGATCGCATGTAAAAAGAAGCTTCAAGTTGCTCTGTCTATGAGTAACTAGCATATTCTGGTGTGACAAGTCTTGAAATGAAAATAAAATTGTCCTGGATTCCTTAACCTTCCAGGCTCTTTGTGAGTAAAAGCTTGATCACACCCCACCATTCTGTCAGCTCACTGCTTCCTTGCTGCACCAAAATATATTTCCTCTCTGTTCAGTCAACTCAGCCTCACCATACAAATTACCCAGCAAGGTCGTTCCTTCATTGCTTACCTCCTTTCATTCAATTCCTGTGTTCAATTTCTCACTGGTGTGGTGCTATGTGATTAGGTCTGTATGTAGGAAATGCACCCATTTTTTTTCTATGATGACTGCATCTCCCCAGAGGATTTTGAGCTGTTCACGGATTCCGCCCAGTACATGGGGTTTGAAGGAAGATGATTTGCAGCCTCTTAGTCCGTTGCACTTGCCTTCCTCCACTGCCTCCTCCACTGGGAGTTCTATGCCATACTTGCTGCTGACTGGGGACAGAGTGGAAATAAATTTCTCTCACACAAAACTTACACACCCAATTCATCAGTTCTCCACTCCATAAAATAAGGTCCAGTTTGCACCTTACATTTTTATATCTTGAAATTTTTCCATAACTCTCCAAGTCAACTTTTGGAGACAGAATGCCAATTGGTCACCTAGCAAAAGGATGTGCCATCTATCTGATTAAACTCAAATCTCCCTTCAGCCATAACAAATCACTCTCACAATACTGTCAACATGCCTCACAAGCACTTAATCTCCTTCTGAACCCTCATTCATTGTGGAAATTGGTCACAGTCACATATCTCTTGTTCCAGAAACACTTAAAACAAAAATATAGATATAGATGTCAGGCTTTGTCTTTTTTTATTCCAACCAATCCTTTCAAATTAGTACAACCACTACAATCACAATATGGACTCCTAGACCATACCATAAACAGTTCAGACTGGCTTGTCTTAAGGCCGTTTTACACCAGGAGCGATTTAGCAAGTGTCGCGGATGTGGCGCTGAAGCGAGTGGCCCTTACACTTCCATGCCCATATAAATTCATGCATATACATGTATTTCCACTCAGGGCTGAAGCGGAGCACTTGCACAGCGTTCTTGTGGTTGTGAAGCTTTTTTTTGCGCCTCTAGTCTATTTTTTCGCGAGTGGATACGACCACGAGCAAACCACATGCCAAATTCACAGAAATACACTGTTTAAATGCACTGTAGATGCTTATATTTTGCATCATATAATCACGACAGTGTATAAATCATCGATGTTCACCCAACTATTCCTATCTACAATCATTTTAATACATATAATGTGATAAGCAGTGGCGGTTCTAGGATGTTTTAAATGGGGTGGCAAAGGATTTCTCGGGGGGTTAAACATATACCGTCATTCAAGTTTTAACTATCCGATGCCCCTTAACCCCACACACCACCCATTCACCCAACCACAATTACTTTTGAAATATACTGTGATACACTATTATTAACTATCCTACACCCCTTAGCGTAGCCCACCACCCCACTCATTCATGCACACACACAATTAGTTTGGAATTATAATATTTACACTATCCTATACCCCTCAGTTCCACACACCACATACTCAATAAAGCAACAAAAAACTGTTTTTTAACACACAAGAACCACAATTAAGCCATAATTTCACCCAAAGATGTTTATTGCACAATTACCTATTAACAACCACTAAATATCCACCCACAATCCACGCATATTATTACACATCCTAAAAAAAGCACCACCCCATCCTCCCACAATTAGTTTTGATTTATTACACACTAAGGCTGCCCCCAAATAGTCGACAAAACCATTAGTTGATCAGAAGACTCTTGGTCGACTAATTGGTCTAATTGTTGCAGCATGAAAAAATGTGAGAGCAGAACTATTCATTCAGGAGAGTGGAGCTACGAGAGTGGAACTATTTGATCGCGATGTGTGCCTTGTAGCCTAACGATTGGTGTTTGATCACGTTTGGAACGTTGATCACTTTTCCTGAGCCTGTTATCGTAAAGCCAGAGATTAGTTGAAATTCCTGAGACACCCTTTGTTTTTGATTCCGATTTAGCCTAGCCCTTTTCTGTACTTTAGCCCTTTGATTTCCTGGTTTCGACTTTCTTTTGTATTTACCTACGTTTGATTTAGCCTAGCCCTTTTCTGTACCTTAGCCATTTGATTTCCTGGTTTTGACTTTCTTTTGTGTTTACCTACGTTTGATTAGCCTAGCCCTTTTGTACCTTAGCCCTTTGATTTCCGGTTTTGACCTTTGCTTGTTTTTCTGACTTTGATTTTGGATCTCGTTTGGAAATTCTTGATTGCCTGGCTTTTGACACTGGACTGGAATTAAACAACGTTTCTTCCTTATCCTTGTCTGCATTTGGGTCTCTGAGTCTGGAACATAACAGCTACACATGAAACTATCCTAGCTCAATGCACCTGACGTTGGTAGGCTACTACTGACTGCCGAGTGTCGCCAGAGCAGAATGGCAGATAGCGGGTCCTGATTCGCGTGTCAGTGTCGGACTGTTCCGACCAGGAGGGAGGGGGCGGCAGCCTCAATGTTTAATAAAATTATTTTAAATGTTTGGTTAGGGGAAACATCAGAAAATATCTTCAATGTTTGACACCAATATAGCCTACATATATATTTTTTTTTTCATCACCCAACAACAAGTGGGGGCAACAACAAGGCAAACCATTTTCATGGGGGGGGGGGGGGGCAACCGCCGGCCCCTGCCCCAGTGTAGAACCGCCACTGGTGATAAGCAAGCGGTGTTGTTACCTGTACAAAAATAATTTATTTGCGAAATTGGTATGCAATATTTTACTGAAAACGGGGACATTTCTATGCATAATATACATATAATATACAATGAATAAACGGATCCTGGTGTTGTTACGACAGATGAAGTTGAAAGAGTTATCAAGGCTAGCTAGGCTAGGATACCTATCCTATTTGAACAGCCATCATCATTAGGTGTGGTTATAGGTGTTCATGGTGCAGCTATTATTATCAAAATCTAGTTTTGCATACATACAACCATCATCATTAGGTGTGGCTATACATGTCTTAAGTGCTGAAACTTTAGTTTGAGAAGTGGGGGGGACACAATCAGCTGAAAATGTTTGGGCTCCTCTAGCTAGCTACCTAGTAGGGGTGTGCAGCGATGCCACTACCTGTATCTGTATTCGGATATAAACCGGAAGTGGGTGGTGCTTCTACCGGAAGTTGCGTTACATATAGGAAATGTGATCTCTTTTTTTCCTATGTGATCTTTTCTAGTCTAAAATGAATTGTTATTGCAATTTATGAGTATTCACCCCCCTCACTGTCTTTTTTTATTTTCAAAACTTTTTACAAGAACTATATTCTGTACTTTATACGTATTTATATATTGTTTTGTTAAATGTTGTTTTTGTTAACCTATTTGAACCCCCCCACCCCCTAACTGGGGGACACTGAACAATAATTTTGGATAAGAACTGGAAAAAATCTGAGGTAATATATAATCAACTCAGAATGAAAATTTTATAAAATTCAAGGAGAAGATTTAAGGATTATAATCTTATGATTTATTGAGAAAACCACTCTAAATTAATAAAGTGAAATGAACAGTCCAACAAGATGCATTTCTATGCTGGCTGTAACAACAACTGAAAATCTTTTATTTCAAGAAAATGAAAAAAGTCTGGATATGGCTGCATTTCAACAGCTTTTAATATGCTTTCTGTATTCTATTTGTTAAACCGGTCCCCGCGACAAGCCTAGTTAAAACATTTTCATTAAAACGTCATGTTTTCGTTTTATTAATTGCGTTGCAAGTTTGGGCTAATGGAATGGCGAGATTGACGGAATTGAAGACGCAGCAATACGGAGGCAGAATGGACGGTCGATACAGTTTCAAAATACAAACAACAACTAGTATAAATACAATAATGATTTTGATAGCCAGTAAGTGACATTTCAAAACGGGACATATGCTACTGATTCTAGCTTTCCTTTGCTTTCTTTTAAAAGGTGTTTTTACGTTCTGAAAAAGTGGCGAGATTAAGCACAGCCAAATTAAAGCGAGCAGCATTGAAGGGATAGTATCGTTTCCATGCAAGTTGTTGAGATTTTTCTTTTAACGTTTTGTTTCTTTTTCTTTTGCTCTCACAAAATTGAAAATAGGCCTATATAAACAAGGCACGCTGTTCGATTATAGCGAGGACGTTAAAGATACACATTGCCAGTACATTCAGGTACTCAGCTGACTTAATTGCATTGCTGCATAACGTTGCTGAGCCTAGTAGTGATGTGCAATTATGCGACTCTTTATGCTGTGACTGTTCGAGGGAATCGTGCTTACCATGGCTCTGGCTCTGCCTGCTTTCTACTACAGCCTGGAGCCGTGACACTTTTGATGCGCCCAACAAAATAGGTCGCATGAATCTGTTTTATAATCATTTAAGAATACATTTTATTTGATCTAACACTATTGCACACAATTATGTGAATTAGATAATCGCCCCAGTTCGTTCCAAAGTGATTATTACTAGGCTACTGCTAATGGTTAAAAGATGTACCTACAGTTGCCTCCTACCCAACTCGGATCAGCACGAAACCAACTCGACTCAGAGCCATGAACCGCAGCAAAGTCCTTTCGAGTTTTAACAGAGAGCAAATGTTGCAGCCGACACGATTAATAATCGGGTTTAGGCTACTCAGCGTCGGATCAACCAGAAACATTGACAAAAGTATTTTGTATCTAATATAAGTATGTTATATCTAATGATAGTCCGAGATGCATACTTTTTATTACGAAATTATTACATGTGGCTGTTTGCAACCGAATTGCAGTATAAAACTGAATTAATATGCGATTGTGTTCAGCAAATAGGCTAGGATACTTCTTATTTAAAGTGGTGGCATTTTTATTTTAGAACTTGGTAGAAGGATGGCTGTGTAGGAGAGATAGCCAGCCAAATCCGACAAACAAGCCAGATCTTGATGCGTGTGTGTGTGAAGCTCGTTTCGTTTATTAGTTTTAAATAGTAGATTTGGTAAATATTTATTTGGACACCATAAAGTATGTTTATCTGAACCATTAGACTATTTATTTAGCCCACATTTTCAGTAGGCTACTGGATTCTAGGATCTGATAAAAAAAAAAGATTTATATTTGCATAGACAAAAAAATAGCTATAGCCTATGCAAATATAACCTTAACCATTCAATGTATATTCTTACATGTAATATCTAACGTCTAAAGTCGTAAATAAATGTCAACTGGATGTGATTGCAAACTAGCTTGAAAAGTAAGGGGGAGTGAACAGAAAACATTGAGCATAGGCTATTAAAAATCAATCAGGTGATTTAGGTCTGAATAAAATATCAAATCTAACTTAATTTCAAATGGAACTGTTGTACTGTTGCTGTTATCCAACCAGGTTTCAGTTAGAAGCATACAATTCCAATTGGTTTGTACAAATAAGCTCATGAACTAGAAATTATTTGTTGTTTGTTGCCAAGAGACCTGATATTAAGAAGAGCTAACTTTATGCAGATGAACCTCGATCCAACGGACACCGATGCAACGGATTCCGGATCCAACGGACATGTAATTATATTTGGCCCTCGAGATAATATCAAATTTAAATTTGAGTCGGCCCGCCGGTAACGCATGCACCGCTAATACTACAAATCCCAGAATGCTCTGCTAGTGCCCTTGGTGCGTCAAGACCCGCAAGCATCACCTCCTCTTAAGTATCTGACGCGTGTATCGACGTGGCTGGCTAACGGGTATTTACTTTCACGCTATAACAGACAAACGCAGAAGCGGACGCACACCCGCGGTACATACGTGAAATAAAACGTAAAACGAAGTTTGTATAAAAAAAAAAAAGGCGATTGCACCCCCCCCCCCCCCCGTCAACAAAAATAATTGATTGCACCCCCCCCGTCAACAATTACAATCGAGGTTCGCGATTACAAGCAAAAAAGCGTCGTACAAGCGTCGGTTTGCCTGGTTGTTGTGCGCTACATATCTCTTGTTATAGTGATATTTTGCAGTGTCACATTATTCGCTGCAACGGACAAACGGCTTTAACGGACAACTGCTCCCCCCTATTAGTCCGTTGGATCGAGGTTCAACTGTAATGCTAGTGGTAGGTTCTTGGGCAGTGTGATGTTGACGTGGGATAGTTAAAAGGTTGGAAAAATGTACCATAAGAGTAGAGTGTGCCCTGTTAATTCGGTTTTTAATTATAACAGGGATAGGACATATTTCAGGTACATTGGGTCCCAGCTTGTACTGGTATGAGTATCACCGCTATTGCGGTGGGGACCCTGGAAATATCAATGAGTGCCTGTCGTATCTTGTACACTGTGGTTGCTATCTGCAGTGTTGACAGGACATGCGGTACCCTGGACAATGCGCTGTTGTAGATGTTGTTGCTGACATTGCAACCGAAGTGTTCTGTCAGAGGAAGCATGAGGGGTGAGGGGTGGGGGGTGGGGGCAGATGGTTTGTCAGGCTTTGGTGGGCAGAGATTTGGTGGTGTGGGGTTTTGATAGCCTTGGACGAATGAGTCATGTTTCTTGTTGGCACCAGCTAATATGTCATCAAGTTCCTGGAGCTTTTCCCTCAGTTGTAACCCTGAGTAGGGAGAGGGGGAGCAGCTGGGGAAATTGAGGTTGTGGGGACCGCTGATCCCTTAGGCTCATGGATCCGGGGGCGGATGCATGATGGCTGCAGTAGAGCAGGTTAGCACCGAGCAGCCATGTCCCGGTTCTGTTTGGATGTAAGCCATCCGCTCTGAAAAGGTCTCTGCGCTCCCAGAATACATTGGAATTGTCAATAAAGTTCAGATTATAAGGAATCATCACAGATAATGATATTTAAACAAAAAACATTTTCAATGTACAAAAATTACAAATTACTCACGCATAGCCTACAAAGCACTGTCTGTAAGTAATTAACCCCTTCACGCAGATAGCAAATTTGGTCAATTCTCACCTATTTAGGGGGTGTTAGCATCACATAAACTTGGTAAATGGTTTAAATGAAACAGGACAGTTGTACAATTTACAATACTAACTTAGATTATTTTCATAATTTAGGTCAAAATAAATTGCCACAAATTCAAATAAACTAAATTGTTTGTCTTTAGTTTGCAATGAAATACTGAGAGCTGCATATGTGAAACAGGTAAAACTATTTCCTGGATCATAAACTCCACAAGTGTCCACAAGTGTGCAAAATCTCAGGTTGATATACAAAACTACTAAATTCATCAGTCACTCTTGTACCTCAATAAAACATCACTTTTGTCTGTACTCTACAGTATGTAATCTTTTGCTGTATGCCCACATTTCTCTGTAGTATTTTTTTTCCATAATGACTCCAAGGAAAATTTTACATTCATCTAGCACATATCAGCACACAGGAATGAATTGGAATGAGTATTTTCCATGCCCTAAGTGACAAGTTTATCCCAGGAAGTCTATATTATGTATGATAAGATCACAATAAAATAATATTCCACCATGAGAAAAATGCTGCCAAATGTTCTAACTACAATGAAAATCAGTACGTCAAACATAAAACATGACTAGGCAACAAATGAATGCTTACACTACAGTGTGTGAAATGCACTCAAAATGCGAAAATAACAATTAATGAATGCGCTTTCTGTAGCTTTTTGTGTAATACTAAACTGATAAAACTAAAAATGCTGTTACGTACGGCTGTAATTTATTATTGAAAGCATCCAATAAGACATTGCAAACACCGCCAATAAGGATATCCTGTCCTCTATAAGGTAAAAGAGTTGTCAATCGAACCGAAATAACATGAAATACTTCACAGCTGTAGGTCCACCTGGGGGGGTTTGCGTGTGAGGTTACGGGAAGTGTACTTGAGTTTATATCTCAAATGGATTGTTCAAGACAATAAATGACCACTGAAGCATGAAAGGGACATCTTTCTTTATGTGTAAAACCAATACGATTGTATAGTTATTTAATTTTTAGTAGCAGATATTGATAGTAGAATAGTAATTACACAAGAATTTCAATTGTTTATTTAACATTTTTTTCTTTTCACACTGCTTTGGCGTACACTCAGGCTATTGTCAGGTTTATCATCTTGCTATGACGGAATACACATTTTTGGTGTTGAAAAAATATGTTTATGAACTCGCAGATAGTTATTGTCCACGCTATTGTCCACTGTGTCACACATGGGTAGGTTTTTTCATCTTACCATCTGAAGAGAATGTGGTCATTCAAACTTTACATGTCAAATAACAAAAATAGCCTCATGGAAGAACACATTATTTCAATGGATATTTTAAACAGTTGACAAAAAATGACACTCCAAAAAGGATGTTTATATTTGGTTTTCAAGTAAATTTTAGAACATGTAAATGTTAACATTCAAACTAGGAATCAAGTTAGCATATAACATTCAAATTAGGGGTGATGAATAAATAAATAAAAATAAAATACCTAATATTAGACCTAGTAAATAGCCTAAATATTGAATTTTGCAAACCAATCTTTGCCTTATGGTATGTTTGTGGGTCAGATGAAGCCAAATATGTAAAATAGTACAAATTATTTTAACGTCAAGTAATAACAAATTATTATTTGTTATTTGTTATTTGTGAACTCAATTTTGTGAACAAAGAAATGTCTAGGGTCTGTATGACCACACAGGTTTCTATGCAAATACAAATATTCCAAATAAATAATAATATGCAGTAAAATGCATTTTATTTATGATATGTCATGGATCGCGCCTTCCTTTCCTTATCTCCGCGTTTTGTATTCCATTTTTCTTTTTACCTGTAATCTATCGGATTTTTCTGCGTTCCGCTACGGGTTTTGCTTTCGCCATGGTGATCTTTTATCTTTTATTTTTCTCCTTCCTTTATTTTTGTTGACTCCACAATGGGAGTTAGATAAGCGTGACTGCTTATTTCTTTTGTTTTGCTCGGATATCAAGCTCCTTGCTTTTTTATCGCGAGGTTATTTGTGTTCTCTTTATTTTCCCCATCCACTACGGATTATTGTCCGTCTTAGTGGTGTTCGTTAGAACACTTTAAGAGTAATCATCTGTCGCACCTGGACCTCCAATATTTCCTCCGTGTCTCTGGCATAGAGATCCCCTACATGATATGCTTTTCATAGACCCAAAACCCTGGATGCAGATAATTGTTCAAAAATCTAGGGCTCTATCTTGACGATCTTAGCGCTTGGTCTAAACGCATGGCGTAAGTGCATTTAGGGCGTGTGCCAGTCCACTTTTGCTCATTAGACGGTGTGTTATTTGAGCACTAAGTACGGCGCAGGGTGCAAGTGGGCTGAACTTAAGTTTCTTCATTAATTATAGGTGTGTCTTCAGCGTAGGACTCAATAAACCAATCAAAATGTCATATTTCATTCCCTTTAAAAGCCTGCTTGACGGATTGCTTATATGATGATTGTGCGTGTTAGTGCGAGCAAGGAATAGGCTATATGGATCAATAGTATGATCAATATTATTCCGACTAACCACTATGACGCATTTTTAGCATCTTGGCCTCTGGAAGTCTGGCCCAAAAATGGCCGGTGATGTGAAAAATTTAAAGTGTACTTATGATGTAGAAGGATGTGAAGGAATTAGTGGGAGTTGGATGGAGGTTGGACATAGCGCACATTGTCTTGAGGTACGAGTCAAATGGAGGGAATAAGCCATGTACTGCCATTCCAAGGGGGTGGCAACTCTCTTATTACCCATTAATAGCCTACTGGGATAGGGCTAAACCTACTGTCCTGCTGAAAGATTTTTAAATCGTGGGGGACAGGAGTCGGGTGACAAATGGTCTCTTTGGTGTTTACATCAAGGAAGTACAATTTATAGGCACGGCATGGGTATCAATTGCTGGTGACCATCACCACACTGAAATTCGTACAGACACTAGTGGAAATTTTCTTTGCATTATGCTTGACACAGATATTTTGTTTTCTACTAGACCCGCAATTTGCAGTGTATAACAGCTATGCTCCACCGGCTCAGCAGCTTACCAATAGACGTGCTTACATGTGGTGCACGACCGAGGTATATAAAAAGTTACTGGCCCGCCCACTCAAAGTCTCTGGCCTGCAGACACACATACTTGAACACACGTACACCTCATTTTGACATTTGGCGAGAAAGTGCTTTTCTCACAGCAGATCGCTCTAGATGGGAAGATCATGTTACGGTTTAGCTCATAAGTATTGATTATAGAAACGGAGAGTATTGAAACCTTTTGACATTAGCAACAACTAAATGAGGAATATTTTGACGTAATTTTTGTGCAATATAACAAACCCACTATTGAAGTTTCGTGATTTTAGTTTTGAAAACCATGCTTTTTTATGAAATTCTCACGAAGCGTCTATTTTATGTGACGTCACCTAACATTAGAGTAAATTCCTGAAAGCTCCCAAGACATAAAATATATGATTTAATTATTTTCTTTCACCTGCTGGAATGGCTGAGAAACAACAACAGCAACAAAGAATTTCCGATTTCATGTTTAGCAATGCATTTTGTACCAGACATGTTTACAAATGAAAATCAGTTTGATTCCCTTCATTTGTCTGTTTTACAGGAAGGACGCCTCAAACTAAACAACGCCACTTTGAAGAGAACCATGACTGACGACTGTGTCCCCTTTCCAATTTAACCTACGGTATTCTAGTCCTAGTCAAAATGTTTTTCTAAAAAATCTCCCATTTCATTTGCTTAATATATTCAAACATAGCAACCCCCAAGCATCTTAGCTTCAATTGACATTAAAGCTGTCTGCTCTAATTTGGGTTAATGAACAGATTGAAAGAGCAGTTTTATAATAAACAATAGAAGAGGAGAACATTTCAGAGTTTAAAAAAAAAAAGTTTAATTATTAAGTGCTTTCATTTCTAACCTTTCTTCCCCACACATTTTGTTGGAATTGGATGAATAGAAACAACAGGAATGCCTGGGAAAAGTACAACCTGACTGTGGGGTTTTTTAAACAAGGATAATCTGTATTTTGAACTAAACTTTACCTCAAGTTATTTGCAGAATGTTCAAACCTCTCCCAAGGTTTCTCACAAGGACTCAGAGTAACACATCTAAGCATGTGAATATTTATAAAACATGCTGGTTTTATGCTCATGCTGATGAAAATTGATACACAGATCTTAATAAACATTTGTTTATAATTTTCAAAGCATCAGAAATATTGTTTTTGAAAATAATTATATTGTCATTTAAATAAAAAGGATGAGATGGGCAACTGAAATATACATGATTCAGTGTAGTTACAGTGAATGTGAAGTTAATAAGGTATTAGGGGTTTTTAGAAAGATTAGTTATGCAATCACTTAAAAAAAAAAGAAATCTGGTCATGCACCACTAGCATATATCCGAAGAGAACAAATTAATTGTTTAGCTTTTCCCCAATACAGGGTATAATTGAAAATATGGTATTTAAAAGGTTTTGCCACAACTACCTAGCCAATGTCATTACATTAAATGTAAATTAATTTAAACAAAGTGCAATTTTACCACCCTGAAATAAGCTAAAGCAGTCCATTGTCATTGCTTATGTCCATGAAGAACAGGGCAACAGCTGCATACTAAAAAAGCAGAATTTACCATCAATAAATTGGTATTGTGATTGTTTCTCACAATTTATGATAGCCTAAAACAACCAAGGCTCTCAACATGATGACCTTCCCATTTTGAAATATAAATTATTCTGTCACTGAAGAAATATGTGAATGCCTTTAAAAAAAAACATTTCCTAGATGTGTGTTTTGAACCTCCCTCATAGCAGTTTGAAATTACAAAAGTTATAATCACTGTCTACTTCAAAACTGTCAAGTGCAGTCAAAATGATGGCTGTTTAATTCAGTGGTTGTCATGTTTTGCCAATTGTATAGTCCATCCTACTTTTTAATAAATCATCCAAGTCTACAGAGAAAAGCACCTCATATCCATATTGCTTTGTTTTAAAGAAAACAATGCCTGTGAGTAGCAGTTATACTCTATTCACTTCCCCGCTGTAATTCTTATCCACTGTTAAGGTTTTGAAGGACCTGGTGCAGTCAAGCAGTTTAATATGAACAAAAATGAATAAATCTGAATAATACATTTTGCAGTAAAAATTTACTTTTTTTTAGTTGGGAGATATAAAATGCTGAGATGGCATGGTTGATTTATACGGCAAAGCACTGAAATTGTTCACTTTCAGATATTTCTGTCAGTTATCGGATGTTTGACAGCATGTTATGGAGGTCAGAGCTATATGACTTTACAAACCCAAATTCCAAAAAAGTTGGGATAGTATGTAAAATGCACATAAAAGCAGAAAGCAGTGATTTGTACATTCTCTTTTACATAGTCGTGAATGAAAGAGATGAATGATTGTGTGGTGCTAAACCTGGCACAGGTCAGGGGCTAAATAACTTACCGATACCTTTTATGATGAGAGAATCATATCAGAGATGTCAGGCAGAGCGTAACTAACTAGCTGTTTAGTTAGCTAGTTTTTTTTTTTTAAACTAATTTTTAAAATGTCAGCTGCATTTCCATAGCCTAGCCTACATGCATTGTAGCCTAATTTCGTAGCTTACTAAATCAACCCATCTCAGGCCATTCAACTGTCAGACAGAATGACACTGCTCCCACAAATGCGTAATTTTACCAAATTTTAGGCTAATTATTGTGTGATTAATTTCTAGCTTGCCATTTTGTTTTCACAATTCCGTAAAAGTTTATCCTGCTAGGCCTATTTCAAAGGTTAGTATTATCGTGAAAGTAAAGAATTGTTTTCAGAATGAATGCGTCACAAGAAAGTGGCTGTTTAAAGAAATGTATCGTACAACACAACGGCAAATTCCTTCTCTATAAAAAAAATGTAGGCTTGCCTATTGGGTTATAACAATGTCATGGTTCGTGCGTTATTGTTTTCTTTTCTGTTGCGGTTCTCGTCCTGGTTTCCCGATGCTTCTTTGTCATTCGACATTGCATTGAGCCAGGTATTGCCAGGTACTAGCGACCTTGTCATATTAAACGCTGTTTATGTTCACGAGGGACTTGCTATTTATCTTATTTTCAGGTATAGGTATTATTCCTCCTGTTAGCGTTCTGCGCTATTTATTTTGTCCTTTGCTGTTCTCTCTGAGACAGTTTTTCTTTGTTGTTTCGTTTTGGTTTTACATTCTTCCGGCCGTCCTTTCTTTTCTTTGCTAAGTTTCCCGTTTTGGCTCTAGTATTGAGCTCGGGAGATTTACTTTGTGTTTCGCTCGTATATTCGTGTTCACCCTATTTTCGTGGGTTGATTTTCGTTTCGCTGTTTAGCCACAAGGAATTAGTTTCCTGCCTTTTCTTTCTTGGCATCTATAGTATTACTCCCTTTATGGTCCTCACTGGCGTGAGTGACTTGTTCTGATCCCCCTACCTTCGCGTTTCATTATCTGTTTCAATAGGTTTTACAGAGGTTCAAAACATTGTATGTAGGCTATTATATTGGATGTTGATGGATGCTATTCATTTATGTGTAGGCTACAATAAATATTTCAATATGGTAATACTGATCATTTATAAATTCAAACTCGTAACCAAATGCGACTGACAGGGAATCAGAAAGCGAGTCTAATACAGACTCGCCACAGAAACTAACCGCAGGGGGAGGAGTTAAAGGTATACTATATAGTTTCAGAACACCAGATGGCGATATAGAGCATGTAGGAGAAAAAGGCTCCCCGAAAATTGCTTATCACGTGTTCTTCTCAGACACGCATGACGACGCACACATTTTTTTGCATTAATTTCACCGTTTTGTACAGTTTTTTGAGTACAATAGCCCATGTAGGCTTTGCTTGTAAAGTAGTCGTGTATCGGGAGACTTAAAACCATCCACGAAAATGGAAAAGCAGCAAGTCTATAACGTAATTCTGTGCGAGATTTTCTAAAACAACTGTTTTTTGTGTTTTTTTTTTTTACCATGATAGTTCATTAACATAAGGTTAACGTTATTGTTATAGCAGCACCTAGTGGTAAAAGTTGGTACCTAGGAATTTTAGGTTCTAGGTTTGGTTCTGATTTGTGTAGTATTCGCATGGCCCGACCAGACAATGAAAAAGGCCATGTCTAAGCATTACACATTAGTAAAAGATGGATAGAAAATATTAATTCATTTC
Organism: Ilyophis sp. 1 JC-2022; assembly: GCA_022702515.1. Classification (NCBI taxonomy): domain Eukaryota; kingdom Metazoa; phylum Chordata; class Actinopteri; order Anguilliformes; family Synaphobranchidae; genus Ilyophis; species Ilyophis sp. 1 JC-2022. The sequence goes on along the minus strand of JAKUDI010000909.1, from coordinate 9,938 downwards.
AACTGAATTGACCACCAGGGCAACAACTGGGCTATCACCCAACTATTTCCAATTGGGCCTAACCAATGGACAATTAATAAAATAAAGCAAGAGCGTCAACAAAAAAATAAACAATGGTCTTAGAAGTGCTTTCATCTTGTTTTCCTGGCAGAGAAGTCCTTGATTATGTCCGTAAAATCCAGTTCACGGAGGGGGCTAACGTGCTACGTGCTTGGGGATTTTGAGCAACTCCTGTTCACAAACGTCTTTTTTAAATTTAACTTTATCGTTTTTGTGATCCACTGGCGTGCTTTCGTAACTCTGACATTTTAGCTTCTGACAATAACAAGCGAAATCAGCACATGTAAGTAGGCGTATAACCACCAAAGACGCAGCCTAAATACGATTTTGCAAACCCATTGCATGAATCTGACCAAACTACTGGTAGCGTAGGCCAATGTTTTTTGCGCTTTGTTAATAAATGAATTGATGAATAGATAAAATTAATCTGACCAGACAACCAATTAACAACAAAAACATTATTTCAAGTGAATTAGTCAATCACTGGCAAATAACAACATTATATTCTGGCCAATCGAGGCCCCTGATCAGTCAAGGCCCTGGGCTTTAATTAAAGCACCCCTGACGATCACATTTTCATTTCAATTATTTAAGCGAAGATAGCCTGTGCGTGATTTGTTTTTTTCTATCGGCATGGCAACACACATAATTTATAACATTTTTAATTGACATTAACAGAGAGTGTGACAGTGTGTCCAGAAATGCTTCCTGTGAGTCCATGATGATCCTTCAGCTTGACTGTCGCTTCACTGACAGGACAACGCGTTGATAATTGCCAACTAATTAGCTAACTAACGTTAGTAGGCTACAGGTAGTCTAACCATGCAGCAATCGGCTACACGCTGCTGACCAGCTTATAGTTACCTCCTCCGCAGTAGGCAGTAGCCTAGTGGATTCTCTATCGCTAGCATTTGAATTTATATTTAATTTTAATTGCCATGTCCGCCTATGCGCACGAGCATTGTGGTGACGTTTCACGCATATTTTCCCTGACCGTGGACTCAATGCCACACAAAAATTCTATTTGCTTTATTGGCATGACAACACATTGCATCTGTATTGCCAAAGCATACTGCATTAAAACAGTGGAAGACATACATCTAACACTGAACAATACAAAACAGCAAAGACTAGAAATGCATGAACAGTAACCATACATGAAAACAAGAACTTTTCTTTGATTATGGATTTAGAAATAACAATAATGTAAAATAATGAAGTACAATCAAAAATAATCATTATCAATAGAAATTATAATAATGATGGTGAGAACGACACATATGATCTTAAAAGTGAATGTAATAAATATAAAAAATTTAAGATGATGGCAGGTAGCTATATATTGTGCTGCCAGGTCACAGCAGGTCCTCTCCTCTCCTAAGAGGATGGGGAGTTTTTGGATGTCTGATACATTTTTTAATTGAGGGTATCTGATTTATTTTGGGAAAATATTTATTTCTGATTTGATTGTATTTTTCGCATTTTGTGATAAAGTGCAGCACTGTCCCAACTTCGTTGGGGGACAACGAAGTTGGGACAGATGTTTCTCCTCCCGGACTTGTCGATTCTATCATGGTCATTTTGATCAAGCTGTTCTCTTCCCTTAGCCCAGCCTTGCCCACCAGGAACACGACTGCCCCTCACCCTTACTCTGGGGCCGCGACCACTGGATGTTGATGGCTCCAGAATGAACCAAGCAGAATTACAAAATTATCATTTAAAATTATTTTATGAAAATTAACAGTAGTCAATTTTACAGAGCAATAGCTAAGATTACTAACTTATATGCTTTCAGCATGTAACGTAGTCTCCATTTACATGATCAAGGTTTGGTCAAACAACATGATAAATATACTCTTGTCAACAATAAACAAACATCACGACAATAGATAGCCTTAGCTAGGTGTATGGTTACTATTTTTATAATTATATTGTTACCTCCTCGGCTGAAAACATATCGCTAATGAGTAAGGCCGAAACATACCTCACACAAATACGCAAACAGTTTTTCTTTTGCCATGACATTTGTGAAAGGCAATCCGGAGGAAAGCACAGATTGAACAAGAAAGTTATTTACTGTTGTTGCTGCTATAGCGTCCCTCGCTGCAACGCTCTGGCTTGTCTTTCACAAATGTCATGGAAAAATAAACTGTTCGCGTAGCTCGAAGCGTCCACGTTCACGTATTGGCGTGAGGTATGTTTCGGTCCTAAGCTAAAATAAGTTTACCTGAAAGCCGGCCCACATGGCCTGGCCATGACAATCAAATGAGCAGAAACCGCCCATTCATGACGTTTACACAATTTTAGCTGTCTCTGGCTATAAAAATGGCGGCGGGATGTCAACTCTGTAGCATTCAAAACATTAACAAAAAAACACTGCGAACGACTTATGATGTAGGAAATACATTCAACATGTTTATTAGACCACAAGGACATACACAATGTTTTTTGGGGAGAAAATTTGAATGTAAAGAAATGAAACTACATAGTATACCTTTAAACAAAAGATCGGGAAAAAAACCTCCCTGGCATGAGCCAAAATCATAAACACCCACAAAAGGAGGCGAATCTCAGATAAACAGCGAGAATAATACACCAACAAAAAAGAAGCCTCTCGCACTAACTAGTAGGCATAGACAAGAGGTAAATAGAATGAAAAAATAAAGACCAAAAGAAAACAGGAAAAGGAAAGAACAGAAATGCAAACCTGTATCTTTAAACTCTGTAGCGAAAGAGTTTCAAATCACACGATACTAGGCAGCCAAAACAAAGAAGGAGAAACTGATAGGTAGAAAAATAAAGAACCTATCTAACCCTATATTTGATAAATCTCTAACCAGACCTGCTGCATTCTCTAATTTGACAAACCAAGAATGCAGTGACCGAAATTCCTAAACCTTTACAGACTTTGTTGTCAACATAACAAATGACAATATCGAAGTGAGGAAACGCGGAAGTCCTAAGCATTTATAGCCGGCAGAAACACAGCACAGGTGTGGGAAATAATTGTTGGGTGAGGAGCAAACACCGGAACGGAGGCGGAAAAAATCTGATAGAGCGTCAAGACGACGCCCAAAAAGGAAACCAAAAAGAGGAACCACATCAGAAAGCGAGGTACCACAGAAACCTGCAAATTGATTATCATTCCCCTTGATTATCATAAGGGTCATTCCCCTCATTAATTGCCTCCTCATGGGACATAATAATGTGCTTCAAATGGACACTAAAACTGTGTTCATGTTTGGATAGCGTGGATAGCTTTGGACAGCTTTGATACCTTGCATATGTTTTCATGGGGTTGGAAAGGTTTGCGTATATTTTTTGGACACCTATAACCATTCCTGTAATCGTTTGTAAAAGTTAGAAATTATCTAATGATATAGATGCAAATATACTTCCAACGAGTCAAAAGATTTTATCTGTTGCAAACTTTGATTATCTCCTAGATTTTTGGACACCAAGGTACACTGTTTCAAATTGCCTCATAGGATTTGAGCAGTAATACACATCACTTTCATATTTTGTACACATGCAGACAGGAAGTTTGCAAACCAGAAAATGTAAAGTTTAACCTTATTCACATATTTGACTCTCAGGTGTTCACTGTAAACTAGAGTGGTGGAACCATAGACTGTATATACAAATATGGACAAAGTCACTGTGACGTCATCCATTGCCTTCCCACAGCCTCGTAAAAACAGTTTTGAGGCTTCGGATGTCTTTTTCGCCGCCCGTTAGTACAAACTGCATCTGCTCCATGGAGCCAAAGTGATGTTGTTTGGAGCAGGGTCAATCAAATATGGTTTTCATGGTCCAGGCACAGATTATTGACACTTCGGGGTGGAGAAGCCACAGAACTGTTATTATATAGTTCAGTGGAAGAAGAAGCCCATGACCTGACCAAACCCACCATTGTGCAAAATTTATTTGTGGTAAACTTCCTTAAGTTGCTAATGTTTTATAATATAACATTTAATTTTAATCCTCGATTCGCATTGAATGTGTGGTATTCGTCACATAATTAACGTTCATTCAGTTATCTTCAATTTATATTCAGCTAAATCAGCTAATTTTATTAGCGAGATAGCAAACCCTCCCAGCTGAACTCGATAGCCACCCTTGACGTACTGCATCACCACATATGGACGAACATAGGGTAATGCTATTGCCATCAACTATATTGACGGTCAAACAATCACATATGTTATTTTGACAAGACCAGTTTTATTATAAATATCCCTAGCAAGCTGTCCCCATAGTCTTAAATGAGCAAACCACCAGCGTCTTTTTGGCTAACCACTTTTCTGCAGCATTTTAAACCCCGTTATGAAAACTGTTCCAGATAAAGACCGCATTGTAGGTTAGTGGGTTCACACGCTAGCTAAAGCATAGTAGCCTACATTACATCGTAGCTGGCATTAACTTTCATCTGCATCCTGTAACCAAATCACAAACATACAAACGCAGACTCCGTATTCTTTTCCGATAAATTATTGGTTTTATTTTATACATCCCCGTATTGAGTCAGTACAAACATACTGTTAACTTTGGATCTATTCCCCGCACATTTTCTCCATTTTTGGAACCGAAAAATAAATTATACAGGCGTAGAATTGTCCGGTTAGGGTTCTAGTTGGAGCTGCTGGCTAACATTAGCTAGGCAATCACGGTAGCCTAGCTAGCCAACTAAACGGCCAGCCAGAAAGGATGACTGTAAGGAAGTCGAAAAACTGTTAAATTAAAAGGGCTTGCAGTGAGCTATCATTAGCTTGCTAGCTAGCTAACCCAGCATTGCTAAGCGGGAGTACGGCGATTGCGTACGGGAGGGGGTGGAATAGCTAAATTAATATCTAAATTTATATGGTTATACACAGGTATGGATGTCAGATACGTAACCCACAGTTTGGCTGCATGCTCCGAGACGCTGGGCCTGTAATGTAGTTGCAACATCCTCTGCTGTCTTTCATCTCACTAAACAGTTTTTTTTTCATAGTAGGCACATCATAGCTCGCTCCAAAATGAATACGTGATGACAAACAAGTTGAAGATGAGCGAAAAGGCAGTCAATTTATTATGTTACGAACTGCGTCCACAAAACAACAGCTCCATCGACTTCCACTCAAAAATACAGCGTGTCTCCCTGTCCCAAGCATAGACAGTATAAAGGTCCCAAGACGCCAGGGTGCGTTTTAGACCAATGACTGTTATCTCCCCCTTCTGGTCCCATCCTTCCGAATGAGGGCAGTGAGAACCATATCGAACCTATTGTTAGCAGTGAGCCCAAGACTGAACCTGTCCCTCTGATTGGTCCTGAACAAATGTTAATACTCCAAAAGACACAATATTTTTTTAAAATCAGCACATGCACAGGCATTAGATGAAGGAAAGGCACCAATTAAATTTTTTTGTGGGAAAAATGTATTAACTGAGTATATTGACCACATTGCTGCCATTGACTTACATGGTGAAAGACCTATACTGGAGCCAACCACAGTGGCGCTAGTGAGTAACGGCACAATGGCGGCTCCCAGCTCAACCAGGAAGTGAGCTTCAAAACGAAAGCCCAGTCTTTGCCCCTTGGGTGGAACTTTGTTTTTCACCAGGGGTTCTGCATTCACTGCCCATAATTTACATCTGAGTTATGAAAATAATTTAATTTAAGGCATGGTAATAAATGGTACCACGGTTTTCTTTAACCCCTTTGCACAGATAGCAAATTTGGTGAATTCTCGCCTATTTAGAGGATGCTCTGTTTAAGGCTTTATAACTCCAGGGGCTCTACTTTTGCTAGTTTGACGGCATGTTTTTTGAGCGCTAAACACGCCGCAACGTGCAAATGGGCTGAACCTAGTCTCTTCATTAATTATACAGTTGTGTTCAAATAAATAGCAGTGCGTTAAAAAAAGTGAATAAAGTGCAAATATTTTTTTATAGCTTTTAGTTCCATATTTCAAATGTAATGGAAACATTACACATTCAATTCCAAATCAAAGCATTAACAAATGTTATCAAGTCTGCGTTATTCTTTTACAGGTAGCAAAGAAAAGGAATATTAATCTGTTCAAAAAAATAGCAGTCGACATTTTTCTCTTCAAACTCAAACACTTACTGTATAAACTGAAGAAATTTTTCAAGATTTAACTTCACTTTAAATGACTGAACTAATATTTAGTTGCATAATCATTGTTTTTGATAACTGCTGTGCATCTGCGTTGCATCGAGTCAACCAACTTCTGACACCTAGAAACACGTATTTCAGCCCAGGATGAACAAACTACATTCCACATTCCTGTGAATTTTTGGGTTTTGCTTCAGAAACTGCATTTTTAATGTCACCCCACAAGTTTTCAATGGGGTTGAGGTCGGGGGATTTGAGCTGCCCACTCCATTACCTCAATCCTTTTTGTCTGAAACCAAGATGTTGCTCGCTTGCTCGTGTGTTTTCGGTCGTTGTCTTGTTGAAACACCCATTTCAGGGGCATTTCCTCTTCGGCATACGGCAACATAATCTCTTCAAGTATTTTGATGTATTCAAACTGGTCCATGATCCCTGGTATATGATAAATAGGCCCAACACCGTAGTATCCCTACACCATGATTTTTGGGCCACCATGCTTCACTGTCTTCACAGTGTACTGTGGCTTGAATTCAGTACCCGGGGGTTGTCTGACGTACTGTCGACGACCACTAGACCCGAAAAGAACAATTTTACTCTCATCAGTCCACAGAATGTTACGCCATTTCTCTTTGGGCCAATCGATGTGTTCCTTGGCAAATTTTAACCGATCCTGCACATGCCGTTTTTTAAACAATGGTGCTTTACGGGGGCTTCTTGCTGATAGCTTAGCTTCGATCAAACATCTTCTGACTAACAGCACTTACAGGTAATTTTAGATCATCTTCGATCTTTCTGGAGGTGATGATTGGCTGAATCATTGCCATTCTTACTATTCTTCGATCCGTTTTAACAGTAATTGCTCGTTTTCTTCTGCATGTTTCGGGTTTTTGTTGCAATCTTAAAGCATTTGAGATCTTTTTAGCTGAGCATCCTATAATTTTCTGCACTTCTTTATACTTTTTCCCCTCTCCAATCAACTTTTTAATAAAATTACGTTGTTCCTCCGAACAATGTTTGGAACGGCCCATTTTACTTAGCAATTCAGAAGGAAATATATTTTTTAACAATGTGTGAAACATTTGCTTCCCTTCTTCCTTAATAAAGGACAATTAATGACACCTGTTTTTTCACAGAATGAATGAATTCTCTAATTAAACTCCACACTGCTATTATTTTGAACACGCCCCTTTCAATGAATGAGTCAATTACTCAGAACAAGCAGCGTGCATGTCATGACAGTTGGGTCTGTTGTTTTTCTATTAGACTACTACATCTACAAGTAAATAATTTGCCATGCATAAATATCACTACTACTAATAACAGTGGTTCATCAGGTTACTGATGTTGTACTGCAATTTTTTTGAACACCACTGTAGGTGTGTATAGAGTGCTACAGTCATGACGTATTTTTGTAGTCCAATTCGGAGGTTTCTTCCGGGCATGGTTCCCTCGCTGATTTCCAATGGGGTTTTTGGATTCGTGCCCAATATAAGGTGTGTGGTTAATATAAGCCTAGGAGAGTTTTCACGTTTTGTTAATAAAGATAATCTACACAAATAAATGCACTCTGCGATTTTTGAACCACACACGCAATTAATATAAATTAAATTTATTTATATGAATTATGCTAAAGTGAACTACATTACTACAGCAATCGGTTGCATTCCGTAAACGTCACTCACCACCACTGAACAGTTTTTCGAGCCTGCTGTCCTCCTGCGTTCAACTAGGCCCCAGCGCTTTGTAGCCTATTTGCTACCTCCTGGTGCAAAGCAAAATCCAGAGCTGCCTGCTTATATGCCTACATACTCGATTTAGGCTGGTCCTTTCTGATGTCGCAGGTTGCATTTATTTATTTTTTTATTTAAAATAATTTTTTTGGGGTTGTTTTTTTTATAATTTTTTTCCATGGGCACTACTATTGTTCAAAGACATTAGCTATCTTATCAATAGAGTGCTACAGTCATTACGTATTTTTGGAGGTCAATACGGAGGTTTCTTCCGGGCATGGGTTCACTCGTGAATTTCCAATGGGGTTTTAACATGGGGTTTTCGGATTCGTGCCTAATATAAGGTCTGTGGTTAATATAAACCTAAGAGAGTTTCACTATGTCATGCATGGGTAGGTATAGACTTGGTGGGGGGGTGCTTGTTAAATGGACTTGCTACAGAAAAATAGTGACACTTAGAAACTACGCATTGGGCAAAAATCGTCACGAATCGTCTACCAATAAAGTTAAAACACAGAGTTTGTGATTTCCACTAATAGTCTGGCTGCAGGAGCAATGAATGTCTCAGTTGAGCAAAAAGGTCTCACCGGCGAGACAGTCTGAGCAAAGGGGTTAAGTGTCATTATCACAAACGATTTACAAGGAACCGGGCCTAAACCCACGTAAGCATGCCTAGGGCGACAGTGGCAAGGAAAAACTCTGCATTAGCAGGAAGAAACCTTGGGCAGAACCTGGCTCTGAGGGGGGAGTCCATCTGCCACTGACTGGCATCGGTTCACTCAATAGCTGATTACAGAATAGTAAGAAGACAAGACGAAACATAATGGAAATGTCAATATATAATGAGCCGGTCATGGGAGACGGATTTTAAGGCCAGCAGGTGGTATCATCAGCTGGGGACAGGCGTGGAGCTGGAGCTGACCAGCTGCTTCTGGAGAACGATGCTCATTGATTTATAGCTACCGCTTCCGGCAGTTGCTGAAGCGGGAAGGAGAGCGAGAGAAAAATAAATCAGTAGGCACTCGAAAATGTTGGTGAGCCATGCAGGAACGATATAGGCTAAGTGTCAATAGGGGAACTGGAGGATGGAGCTGGGGTGGAGGAGGGTTTTTTTTTTTACTGGCAAAGTGCAGCGGGCATGCAGGCATAGGAACCACCATGTTTGGGCGAGGCGGTTAAATAGACCACCTTGTTATATGAATGGACTGTGATAGGTGGATCGTCACTACTCAGCTGAGCATGGCCAGGTTTCACTCTTGTGACCTGCCTGAACTAATGCTACACTCAATTTAAGTCAGGACCACTGTTGTTCAAGTAAAAAGCTTTTATTAACTTAAAAAGCTTACCGACGCATGTTAGTCTTCTCCCGAGAGGTCGAGGAAGAATGCTATGCATAATATTTGAGCTTCATGCCCCGTATGCCTGGGGCCATTCTACTACTGAACTATGCGTGACTTTTTGGCTACGGATGAAGCCTGACGTTGCCTATAGGAAAAAGCCATTCGTCCGTTCATGTTAATTTAATATTAGGTAAATCACTGTACCAACGAATGTTGGTCTTCTCCCTAGAGGTCAAGGAGGAATGCTCTGCGTAATACTTCATAGCTTCCGTATGCCTGGGGCCATTCTAACTACTGAAGTAGCATTTTGTAGTATATGTCACAATTCCTTAAAGCTAGATTAACCATTTTGGTCAGGACCACTGTCGTTAAAGTTAAAGCTTACTTAACATTATTAATCAACACAGTTAGGTTTTAGAGATTAGAGCCTCTAGCAGCAAGTCTACATAGGGTTTGAACCTCCCTTGCCTTAGTGGATGCCAGTTATCTATAGTAAATATATTGACTGCAGTATCCTTAGCACAGAGATCAAACTTTCTTCACCAGTGATTGCCCCATGGCACACGACGATGGGTATAATCCAAAAGCACAGTTATATAACTTCTGATGGTAAGAATAAAAAAATATATAACTTTTTGAAAGTTTTTAATTTTTAAATTTTTTTAAATAAACGGACCTGGGGGCCAGGAA